>CP137685.1:26367506-26478826 GCA_037976565.1 Mesocentrotus franciscanus | reverse complement strand
GATGGCATTTGCCATCTCTAAGGTGAGTCTGGACTCCAGCTACCAGGACTTCTTTTGAGTCTCTTGGTCGAAAAGGCGGCGGCCTTCTTCTGGCTTGGATCATTGACGTTGGTGTTCATGTCTAGCCACATCTGGACGGTAGGCGGAATTTCCGCACCAAGACCCGCGAAGTCGTAGATTCTCTTCGCGTAGACATACGGGTCTAAAGCGAGATCCTCGTAGCGCACCATCAAGTAGTTCTTCCTCATCGAAGGAACATAGTGCCCAATCTCATAGTTCTGGAGCCAGTTGGAACAATACTTTAAGAGAATGTTGCGATGGGTATCCGAGAGCTCAGTCACATTGAAGACTTTGATTGCCGGAAAAATGAGTTTTAAACGCGATAATATCATACTCCTAGGGTCACGTATCAGGTGAATCAGTTTGAGGTCCAGATCTGGGTCTTTGACTGCGGATATCATCAGGTTTAAGTCGAGTACTCGGATAGATTTGACGGCGGTGTGGTCCCTCGTGCTACATGCAGTCTCCAGGACCTTCTCACTTACGTCGGCGCACGCATCTCTTGGACGTTCTCCTGGTATACGCTGGCGACAGAACTGCGATGAAACAAGAGCGGGAATCATTTGCTTGCGAGCATATAGTGTTGTTTGATTCAACCCTTCTACAAAGAAAGAAACAGCATCGAATTTACAGCGGTAGAAGTCATGAAGCATTTCGATGAGTTTCGTGTAGATGACCCGACGGGTGAGGTTTAAAGAATCGAGTTTGTGCATTATCTGCATACCTGGTTCAAACATGTAGAAGAAGTCGCCTCGCTGCTGAAACAGTTCCCCCAGAAAGGATGACCCTGTTCTCATTGCGGCAATTATGAGGACATTCGATCTCTTCCTATTGCACCCTCTACTTCTTTCCCGAAGCGATTAGCAGCTTCATAGGGCTCCCTCTGGAGGTGAATACCTGGTCCTCCTGCGATGACCCTGGCACGGGGCATCACTGGGGCATTTCGGAATCCTGAGGCGGGAATATAATTCTCTGGATTTTTTCGATGATCGCCTTGATCTGTGACGATCCCTGATGCATTTCGAGGGGATCCGCCTTCTTCCAAAAGCTCTAAATTTTCCCTGATGGGAGTGATGGCATTGCTTGGTATACGCCCTTCTGCTCCATCCTCCCTACCTCTATCAGATACACCTATCTCAGAGTTCAATTCGTCCAACGACTCATCGGCCACCCCGGCAAGCGGCATGGATGGGTCGACTTCGACTTTGTCCCCTTTCATGTAAACATCTCTCCTTTCATTAAGTAATTCGCACTTAGTAATTCTCGAAATGTCGCCAAAGTTGGACAAGAAAGTAAAAACAAACACAAGGAGTGTTACATGGTAGAGTATAGTACATGGATAACGGCGTAGCATACTCCTGATTCTTGGCATGGTTACTAGCTGTTCACTTCTCATGCAGTCAATCGATAAAAATATTTCCGAAAAGACAGCAATTGGTTCACAGCATCTTTGCTGAAACGTTATCCCATCTGTGCGTGCATGTCATTGGTAGAGTTACCACAATCGTTGCTAATAATATCAACTGCTAACAGTTGAAATGAGTAGTCATAAGGAAAAATGAAACGCAACTTTGAACTGAAATAATATTTATGTTGCAATATGTAAAGCCATGGATGATCCTGAAATAAACACATGCAGTAGTATACTTCCAGTTTTTGTTTGTGCAGTGTTGTCAGCGTTCCAAATCGAAATTAGCCGTTAAATTGAAAAACAAAATTAGATGCGTTCATCCAAATAGTATGAGATGTGTAATTAAAACTTATGAAGCTCACTGATTAATACACAACTTCAAATCCATATGTAGAATGTTCAGGCAATCCAAATAGCAAGGCAATCCAAGGGATGTTGATACAGTTTAAACAGACATGTACCATATATAGCTGTCGTTCTTTGATGCAAAACTTCTCAGGAAACAAACAGCGTTCTCAATGTGATGTTGGCAGTCGCCTCGTAAACACGTTATTTGATTCCTCAGGTATCAATCGCATACATTCGTCTAGTAATTAAGCACTTAGCAATCACACCGAATACATACAGTACCTCCACGATTGGCACATAATAAACATGAACTGCGCGTTGAGTAGATGATGGCATGAAATCACTGTTGCTCATTGAGTTTGTCTAAAGATCTACTACACAAAAGCTCAGATATGCATGAAAGGACTTTCTCTAGATGTTTGTGTGCATTGATTATGTAAGTCGCTCGTCCAGTGACATAAAGTCCCATCCACTGGTTAGTCAAGCACATAATACAGTATACACCATGGTTACGAGAATAAACGGTAGGTACTCCAAAGGGGGTCGGTCTTCAATTCTACAGAACAGTGGTGTATCTCAGAGAGAGGAGGGTAGAGGGGGCACGAGCCTCAGACAGCACTTATAGAAAGGGCGCACAAACGCAAAAGAGGGGACGGAAAAATGCAAAGGAGAAAATTACTAAAAATTATAATTACTTTAAACATGAGTATAAATATGCGCCCCATGATGTGTGTTAAATTGCATCAGAAAGAAAATAACGAGGATTTAAAGTGCAAAACTATTCAGAAGCTCGGTAGCTTCTCTCGTATAATTATGTTGCCGCAGGATGTCATATTTCCGAGCTTAATTAAAGGATATTGTGTATAATTAACGGTTTTAGAGGGATCAAAATTAACCCAAAAATGTAAATCTCGATCGTTGCTTTGCTCTTAATAGATAACACTCATCAGCCTCTTGTTAAATAATGCACCCCCCCCCCGAATATAGGAAAAAAGCATTAAAAATATGCATTTGCATAGGTTCATCATTTGAAAAGATATTTTAATTGTCCGTTATCTTATATTAAAGGTACTATGTCCCATTTGCAGGCCAAAAAATGAAAAGGTTAAATTCCAACGGCATTTGAAAGACAATACTAATTTAGAACTTCCCTAAAAAAAAGGGGCTTGAAAATGTCTTTAAGTGGGAAAATAACGACTATTAGTTGTCGAATCGACTTAAGTGCTATAGAGCCAGTAAGTAATAGTCTGATTTTCAGACCATTGTACCGAATGGTCGTACGTTTTATGCTGCGCAAAGATTCAATCAGTTTAATTTTGGCCATTACAAGAAGTGGGTTATTGATGTAGACAAATGCTCATGTACCCTTTACAGCTCATTTTATGTATGTTATTACCAAAGAAGAAAAAGCCAGTCAGTCACTCAATAGTGTCTGACAGTGAAGTCTAGCAAGTAAACGGGTTTCCTTGCATAATTTGAATATTAGGACACTGCTAACGTTTAAATTTCACAGATAGGACATACATGACATATTCATAATTCCTGCAAAGTTCTACAGAATTTGATGTTGGCTGCAAAGGGACATAGTATCTTTAAAATCATCGACAAGATTCATAATTGATTTTCGTTAATTTTGCCCCACTTGAGCATGTTAAGCAGTCATTGTGAATTAGTTATCAATCGTAAAATTGTAAATTCTCAGTATCGCTCGATGGCAGTGCCCCTTGAGAGATTTTTACTTTTCGGAATTATGAAACCCCCTGGTATGGGAAATTTGTGTTTCGGAATAATGAACCTTCGGAAAAGGAGTGTCTCCGTCACAAGTTCAAGTTCAAACACAAATTATGTACAATAAATACATTATATGAATTAAAAACAACATTTTACAATCTTTGCATAATAAAAGACATTGTTTATATAAGTCATAATTTAGTTACAAGGAATTATACGATAATCATATCATACAATCTAAATCAAGAAGTTTTTTTTTAATGTTGCTGTATATTAATATGACAAGTGAAAATGGAGGATCCACTAAAAGCATAGCTTGTAGAGTGTGGACCGGCCCTCAAAAAATAATGTTATAACAAATTAACACAATAATACCAACAACAAAAAAAGTGTTGTGTTTACGGAGACTACTGGAGAGAACAGGTATCAACATATAAGACGCAGTGTGGAAGCAAAAAGGGTAGAACTATGAACTACATGGACAAGATTATACAAAATAAAGGGGGTAAGCGGGTGTGGACCGCATGAATGAAGGACAGAGTATATGAAAAATAGGAAGCACGTAGGAATTAAGAGCATGATGAGAGAGGCAGAGCGCGCAATATTAATCAGCACCACTTAGGATTAATTTTGCGATTACCTTTTTGTTAATATAAAAAACACTAAATTAACTATTCTCATAACGTTGTAATAAAAATAATTTAAGTTTTATTTTAACGCCAGGGCCAGGAGGGATTAGACCTCCCAGGTGGTCACTGACATGTGGTTATCTCATCAATTCAGCTCTCAATTAACATAAGAAAAAGAGGATTATTGGGGAACAACAGGCACCGCTTAGGCATTGTTTTCTACATAGAGGAGCAAGTAGCTACAAGTAGTGCAGTGGGGCTTTAAAAGAAATGGGTGAAAGTGAATATTTTATGCCTATATCAAGAGTGTTCCAAAATTTGGGACCAACATAAATAAACGTGTTCTGAGCTAATAGAGTTCATGGGCATCTACTTTTAAACATATGGTCAAATGCACCATGAAATGCTCATGTTTACCGAATAAGGCATGGTTTTAATCAGTAATAGAATGATTCTTCCTGTAGTCCATTGAAGCATCTTAACGTTCCAATTAGTTTCAATTCAAACAAAATTACTTTTCATAGATATGAATGGATATGGATTAGATTACAGGAGCATGAAACTAAGCACAATGAATTTAGAGCTCCCAAGAATGCTCCCCCTAGTCAGGAGGGTAGACCTACTAGTCATAGTAATCTTGAATTGCTTTTTCTCTTCCAGGCAGCTAGGGGGAGCACCCTTGTAATTGAATAAGTATTCATTATGTTCTTTTAATTTGTTATGATAAGGTTTTCACTTTATGTATATTGCATGTATGACTTGTATGAAATTGCCAAATAAATAATGATAATAATAATTTGTTGTCTGCAAGAGCACTCATGAGTCTGTGACGTACATGTATGGTCCCCACTATTTTCTTAATATTGATAATATAGATTTCCTATTTTCAACCTAAGAATCTTATTTCTTCACATCAGCATCCAAGTTAGATTGTTAGTAATATGTTTTTGTGTGGATGCACAAATAAAGAGTAATTTTGTCCAGTTAAATCATGAAAAATTGAATTTTGATAAACTATTTATATAAAAATCAATAATTATGAAATACAATATTCAGAAAATAGTATCAATTCTTCAAAATTCATAAAAGTTTTTGGGAAATGTCATGCACGCAATATGATACAAATCATATAACCTGGGCAAAGGCATGGGGAAATCAAGTTTGGGGGATAAAAAGGGAAATTAATGGGATTAAACTATATAAAGCAATTGATAAGTTGTGAGGACATGACGTCACAAACTGATAACCATCTTGGTAATTTGTGTTGTGATTCTCATTGTTCCATAGTTTTACATATTATTTCAAAATTCATAACTTTCTTATTAGTTATCCGATTTTGCTCAAACTTTTTTTGATTGGTTTGTCTGATTTTTCTGCTTTTATTGAAAGTAAGTTATTTTGGAGTGGACTTGCCCTTTAAGGGTCTCTTCTGCTACTACTGAATGAGATGGAATGCATAATCTAATGGCTTTTTGTGCTATTTAAAAAGAGCACACAATAGGGGCTGTGCAATTTAAATTTCAAGGGATGGATTAGAATTTTTATCGCTGACAACGGTTATCTAGAAAGTTCTGAATTGCCAAAACTCGAGAGCTTCTGGGGGTTCCGACTCCTGGATCCCTGGCGGGGGCACTGTCCCTCCAACCCACCAGGGGCCCCAAGGCGTTACCCGCTTCTGTACGTCTTTCATTGTGTCCCCCCCCCCTTCCAAAATTCCTGAATCCGCGCCTGCACTTGCGTGTGTGCATGTGTGTATTCATTCATACATGACATGATATAATAATGTCTATAGCACTTTAGGCGTGGGTGCAAGTGTGTGTTTATTCATACATGATATAATACATAGCACTTTAGGGGGTTGCGATAGCTATTCCTCTGCATGAAATCCTTTTGTTTTTAATCCAAGTACAGAGCAATCTGAATTTACAGTATACAGATCGATATTTATTCATATTTGTGCATTTTCCGGTATGTTTTTTCTTTTATTTTGGCTGTTTTTTTTTCTTCTTCGTTTTCATTTTCATTTGTTTTTATTTGGCGGGGTGGGGTGTATTTTGTTTGTATCAGCACTTTAAACAGATTCAATTTACATCATCTTTCACATTTATTATTATCACCTTTTGTTTTCAAGAAAAGCAATAATTCAAAGATATTAAACATTTTTTGTTTTAAAGAAGAAGAAATATTTTTAATTGAATCAATCGGTTTGCTTGGAGTTACATGTACTTGTAATTCAAGGACTACGTTAAAGTGAGAAAATAAATATGAAGAACCCTATTAAAAATGAAAGCTAAAATTGTTGGTTGTAGGCTGTAAATGGTAATAAAATAAGCCAAACAAATTTATGGGAATGAGCAAAGCTCACTGTCAAGTAATTATAAGTATATGTGCATCATTATAAAGCTTGCTATATCAAATATAAGTATTTAATAATACGAAAATCATTGAATGTAATAACAAAGGTTTATGTTTTAAGAATAAGCATATTTACTAAATATAACGTTACAAATCGCATAATTCATGTGAGTTTGAATTTAGAGTTTAATCTGTTTAATTGAGTTAATAACAAGATTGCTATCACCAAAATCTGCTTTCAGCAAGACCATGAAATACATTTCATTTACATATGAAGAGAAATAATATAAACAAATACGAACATTGATTAAAAAAAACCCTTTTAAAGGGTTATTGAATTCAGGGGAAAAGTGGGATGTTTAGTTTAGACCTTCCAATATTATATCAGGATTTGGTGGTATCAATACCACATTCACTGATTTAATAAAGTAGCCCAAACTCTCAATATTTCTGATATATTGTATACGTTCCACAAGCGATAGAATTGCATGCACCAAGTACTTTTTATCATTTAAGTCATTTCAGTTCATGTACGTCTATCATGTCTTAACGTTTTCGAAGATTGATAAGATTTTTTTTCATCGAACTTGCAAGCATGCTTTTCAATCCTACTGCACTTGTATACAAAGGCAAATGCAGTGAGACATAGCCCACAAAAATATTGACGTGATATACAGGTAGGGTATTTTACTGGCACTTCTTCAGATTTATGTATACTGCCATCTGCTGCTCACAATGTCCCGATTTGTCAACATCCATGTCCCACAATGCATCATCAACTGATGATGCGCGCGTGATGATGCTCAGGTACAGGAACCATAGATCGCTCAATGTACGCCGTGACGGAAAGATGGCACAATTAAAAATATATTACAGCAGTGGTACCGAAGTCAATAAAATACCCTGCTTTTAAAGTGGCCGTGTATATAGCTGAATAGAACATTAAGTTCTGACAGAAATGATCCAGTATTGAGAAAACATGAAACGGGGAAGCTTGTTGGGTGAAATTCTGTTTAATAGTTGCTATCATTTTACCAAACAGACATGCATGTTGTGTTTATATCCCACACTAGTATACAAAGTGCCTTTTAATAATCTAAGTAGCTCCCACGATTCACTAGCACATGAAATATAGAGTCGCCGACTTTACAGCGATATCGAAATTCAAATGGCATTCCACTTAGCCTTTTTCTTTATACTTTTCTAAAACATTCTCTGACTTTCCTCCATGGTAGTCAACTTGAATCTAAAGGTTATAAAGCCTCGTTCAGATATGCATCAGTATACCGCGGCGGTGTTTTTATGCCTCCGCTACAAAGTAGCCGGAGGCATTATGTTTTCTGGTTGTCCGTCCGTCCGTACGTACGTCCCGTTCTCGTGATCGCGTTATCTCAAGAACCGATTGATGGATTACCGCCAAACTTGGGTCATGTATGTATCTTGCAGAGCTAATGAACTGATTAGATTTTGGGGTCACGAGGTCAACGGTCAAAGGTCACAGGGCTCGTTATGTATGCAAAAATAGCTCGTGATCGTGTTATCTCAAGAACCGATTGATGGATTACCGCCAAACTTGGGTCATGTATGTATCTTGCAGAGCTAATGAACTGATTAGATTTTGGGGTCACGAGGTCAAAGGTCACAGGGCTCATTATGTATCCTAAAATAGCTCGTGATCGCGTTATCATTAGAACCAACAGATGGATTACAATCAAACTTGAATTTTAAAAATTGCTTCCATTTTGGTTTGTAAAATTGCTCTATGGCGGAGGCATCATTTTCGACTGCGCGCAGTTGAAGTTCCATCTAGTTTTTTAATTTTTAATGACATGTAGTAAGCTTCACATTTTTGAACATGTATCTTAAAGCACAGCTAGAGCTAAGTTAATACCCGTAGAACCTTTGTTACACGCAGTTGCCATTGATTAACACGTAAACAAAAACCGCGGCGGTTATTTTTTTTTTTTTTTGGGGGCGGTTTACCGCGTCATAACTGAACGAGACTTTTGAATTTATTTAAGCCTCTGTGACGGGCCGAGACTCCAGGTAAGACTTTAGAGGACCTTCCTCCCTGAAGGATTTGCAGAAGGCACTCAGTTGAGGGTATGAATCCAGGAGGCCCTCTATCTTGTACTTGCTGTTGGTCATCATGTCAAGCATATTGAAGATATGAATATCGGCTAGTGAGATCTGTCATGCAATGGAGAAGAGATGGTAAGAATTCACACAAAGAAGGGAAGGGAACACTGGCGGAATTCTTATGGATAACAATCGTAACACATTGGCAAAGACTATCAACAGCTATTTCAATACCGTATTGTATTTACCCCATACAAAAATTCTTATTACGTGAAAAGCCATTGCATTCTACGCATATATCATTACGTAATGGACCGAGCAAATGAAATTGCCTTAGGTTGATTTGTCGAAAGTTTTTGCTATCACGCTTTGCAGACTTCGAGCAAAAAAAAAAAGAAGAAGAAAGAATACGACAGAAGAAAAGCGGGTATAAAGGATCATTCCAACGTTCAGCACAAATCAGTCAGCATTTTAATGAATGGCCTCATTTTCATTTATTTTAAGATGACATTTTCAAATGCTTGTTGCCGTATATAAATGTTAAAACACGGCATGGTATCTGGATCTCAGAAGCTCCTGCCTTAATCTGGCCAGAATGAATTTTGCTGATCTAACATGAACACTACTATGGTATAAACATTTAAAACGATACTGAACTGATAAACTTTCATCCCGTTCATACTGATCATTGCACAGCGCCTTCTCAAGGTCAACTCGCCAACAGTGCGTAACCCAATACCTAATTTCCACTACGCTAGACAGAGGACTCGATGCGAGAACCAACAGCCCAGCTAGGGAAGCAGCGAGTTGCAGGACCATACTGCTGCTGCTGACCTGAGATGGCGCTAGAGGGAATTTTGCGGTAGTGCTTCTAGTACAGTATGGCTTAAAGATACTATGTCCCTTTTGCAGCCAACATCAAATTCTGTAGAACTTGGCAGGAATTATGAATATGTCATGGATATCCTATCTGTGAAATTTAAACGTTAGCAATCTCCTAGTATTCAAATTATGCAAGGAAACCCCGTTTACTTTTTAGACTTCACTGTCAGACACTATTGAGTGACTGACTGACATCTTTTTTTCTTTGGTTGTAACATAACATAATAACAGGCAACATCAATAACCCACTACTTGTAATGGCCAAAATTAAACTGATTGAATCTTTGTGCAGCACAAAACGTACGACCATTCGGTACAAGGATCTGAAAATCAGACTATTACTTAGGTGATTGCAATCACTTATGTCGATTCGACAACTAATGGTCGTTATTTTTCCACAAAAAGCCATTTGCAAACCCCTCTTTTTGAGGGAAGTTATAAATAAGTATTGTCTTTCAAATGCCGTTGGAATTTAACCTTTATATTTTTTGGACTGCAAATGGGACATAGTACCTTTAAACCTTGTCATTCAGAATCGCTGCTATACGTCATTATAATATTGAAAACGGTGATCCGACACATGCTTCTGCGACTTTTGCTCCAGGTTTTATTCCGTAAAGGGTACAGGGTTAGGGTTACGAGTAGATATGGGGCTAGTTTGGGTTTAGGCATCGGGTTAAAATTTGGTTTTAGGTTAGATTTAGGGTTCGGGTCTGGGTATAGTGTTTTGTCCAATGCTTCAGTTAGGCAATAGATCAGTGTAGAAATTTGAACGTGCGAGCATGTGTCGTACAACCAAGATTAGAAATGCCTTTAAAACCATTACCTTGTTTCCTACAAAGTTCTTTCCCCCTGCCTCCTTGATGAGTTGATCAAGATAAGAGAAGTAGGGCTTGGATGTGGTTTCGATAAATGCCTTCATCATCTCAGCCTGGAAAAGAAAAAGTAACGATAGATATTAGTCTATGTTCTAATCAAAGTGAAAACTGGCGCTGGGTTTAAGCTCTGTGTAAGGTCAATTTAACAAAGGAAATTAAACCGAGGTCTAAGTTCTCCCTGTGCTTTTGTTAAACATGACAAAGTATAGTCCTTGCGTTGGGTTTAACCACTTGTTTAGGTAAAGATTATGGTGTAACTGAATGAGTAGATTACGGAAATAGATTTGAAGAATGTAGAAGGTTTTGTAGACCTAATCTCTTATATTCACCATTATCCGTTCACATCTTGATTCCTGAATATGTAACATAATGTTGATGCCTGGTGTTGGAGTCGAGACTTGAGCTTATGCCACATATTAGTGGCGGAGTTAGAATAAGCGTGAATGGCGCTCGTCCGCTATTTTCCCCAGCTTCTTCTTCCTCCTCCTCGTCGTCGTCTTCTGCTGGTTCTTCTTCTTCTCCTTTTTTCTTATTCTTCTCCTTTTTCTACTTCTTCTTCGTCTTCTTCTTCTTAGGAAGTTCAAACCTCGCTGTCCGAAATGAGGTGAGAGCCGAAATTACTAATTCCAAATAGGGGCCTACTCAGGGCTCACCCCAGTGGCGGATCCAGGGGGGCCCCGGGGCCCGGGCCCCCTCCCCTAGAAAAAAACAACATGTAAAAACACCCTTTTGGGGGGAAAAAAAGAAGATGGGCCCCCTCCCCTGACGCTCAAAGGGGGGGATGATGGTGAATTTTTTTTATTCAATTTTTGAAGGCAAAAACAAATAAATGTGTGCTCACTACCCCCACTGAGCGGAAAATCGGCCGGCACGATTTTCCAATTTTCAATTTTCGGAGGCAAAAAAAAAAATTCTCACTACCCCCTTCCCTCCCCCCGGTGGAGAGTGCCAAATGTTGATTAATGTCTTGCCGAAGGACAATAGTGATGTGTCTAGACTCGAACCGCGAACCATGAGATCCACATGAGATCCACAGCTGGTGACGTAATGTATAATTTTACCTTTTTAGCTTCGTCTTGGTTGGCATATAGAGGTATCATCTGATGCTCAATGTCGCCCATAGTTTCGAGGATGACGTCAATTTGAGCTCCTTCTAAATTGTTTGCTCCGTAGAAATCTAACACCATAAAAATATCGGAAAGTATGGCATCATTTTATAGTGACAAATTTCGTTACGCAACCAGTTTGGATATGAATATTTCAAAGTAATGTCTGGTAAGGACTTCTACATCATAGAGGTGGAGTTTCTTACACCTGGCCTAAACAACTTATTACGTAGCATCATAAAGCGCAGGGGCGGGCTGGGACTGCAATTTGGTTGGGGAATTTCGATGCGATCGGCTCTCAGACCACAAAAAGGAGCGGTCCTCAAGCCAACATATGGAGCGGCTCGTGGGGAAAAGCTCCCTAAATGCTCCATGGCGCATCCTTTCCTTATCAAGTGTCAAACTTTCGTATTTTTTACCAATTGCGGTAATCAGCTGTAAAAGCTGTAAACGACATGAATTAAAGTCATTAAAATCATGATTTTCCACTCTAAATGAAGTGACCCCTATTATGCCTCCCACTTCTGTACATTCAGAGAGTGGGCATATGGCATTTGAACTTCCTACCCATAGTTTATCGAGAGAGATAGTTGTGACACGTGCACGCGTATGCACTCAAGGATCAATTCATGGGGCTGTGAACATGACGGACAAAGAAAGAGGACAAAAATATACGGTTCCTCATTCTACCCTCAACAATTGCTGTGCCAGTAGACAAAGGAACATCCCTTCACTGCTATTATGTAAAATAAGTAGAACAGGTGAATATGCATGTGACACCTGTGCTACACATTTTTTACATAATAGCAGTGAAGGGATGTTAATCCTTTGTCTACCACAGCAATTGTTGAGGGTAGAATGAGGAACCGTATATTTTGTCCTCTTTCTTTGTTTGTCATGTTCACAGTGTGGGGCGCTGAAATAGTCCCCCTTTCAGAGAGATGTGGGAGGGAGCTATTTTGTGCTCCACCTTGAGTGCGTACACCTGCGCGTGTCATAACTATCTCTCTCAATACGATATGTACCTACCTAGCTCTCTGGCGAGGTATCTAGAAATCGCGCCACTCTGCGGTATCACCTTGTCATCGACTAACAGAACGGGAGCTTGCCCGATAGGAAAGACTGGAAAGAAAGGGAACAAAATAAAGCAGAACAAGTGGAGTTTAAAAATAATAATAATAATTAAAAAACGGATCTTTTGTCGCATGTGGTATATAACAATGCTAAGGAACCTAAACAAAAACACAAGATGGAACTGTTATCATAACATGTAATTTTGGCATTTCTCCATTTAAAACGCCATTAACAAAGTACACAAACAATACAGATTCACTAAATGGTCAATCTTATGTACCACAATGCTCCAAATTCAAACCTTTGACAAAATGCACCTCGTCAAGAGAAACTTCTTGTCAAGAAGTATGCATGAAATTTGTTAAAAGTACCTGTTCAAAGAAAATCACAAATATGGCAAATAACGTATCACTAGAATTAGAAACTGGTAGACTAACAGATGGCCATCGTACAAGTTTTAGGTCAACTACATATCGGGTGATTTATAAAAATACAAATAAAACCACCTCCATAGCATCATACATAATGCGAGAGATTCGCCAGAAAAATAACGATGTTTTAATGACGTCACAATATGAACCATGCAACCCCACCCTGCCCAAGCACACGACATCCCATAAAGAATGAACATAATTGCAATGCTATTATTTCTCAAATTATAATGAGTTTAGTGTATATAAATGTGATGGAATTTTACACCATTCAAAAAGGGATATGAAACCGATTCTGATAACTAAATTCTTTTGTTTGTAAATGTACAGGATAGGGGTTAATAAACAATCAAAGCAACCACACTTTCGAATTTAAAAACCCCCGGAATGATAGCATGGACGGCATTTGTTCCCTTTTGGAACGCCGAACATACCGCGGTGTATGCAGCTGAAAATACAATGGCGTCTTATTTTGTTTACAAGCGACGGATTCCTTTATTTTTCTATCGCTGCATTTTTCATCAACATAATACCATGCGCGGGGTTTAGAGTGAGGCAATAGATTAAAGATTTAGCCTGACAGTAGTGAAGTAAGAGAAATAACTGAAGAGACGATGTCAAAACTGGCACTGAAAATGTGTGAGATGTCATGGGACATCGTCTGCTTGTGCAAATCATGTTCAACATGTGACGTCACGCATCTCAGCAGCGTTCGGAGAGCTTTTCAGGTGCTATGCCGGGGCTGTATTTAAAGCCCAAGTCCACTCCGATTTTCAAAAATTATAACATTTTGTAAATAAATCAAAGGTTAAAACTGCCAAATATCACGGGCGTACTTCAATCAGGTGATTTTTAAGAGCGATTTTTGTTTCGGGTATTTCGAGCAAAACATTTATATTGCTGTACGGATGTGACGTATGCTCCTCACAACGAAAGTGCCAGCGGTATACATTCTGACAATAGGCTATTTTCGTAATGTAACAAAATTTAATGCATACGTCTTTGTGAAGTGCCTCTATACAAACTATTTCATTCACCTGATAAGAATAATAGTGTTTCAATATTCTTATCAGGTGAATGAAATAGTTTGTATCGAGGCACTTCACAAAGACGTATGCATTAAATTTGGTTACATTACGAATCTGTGTTGTGAGGACCCTACGTCACAACCGACTCGCTCATTAACTTGTTTTTTGCTCATTAAAACAAATTATTAAAAATAAATCTGAGCACCATTTTCCAAAACCAAGTTATATTTGGGCTTTTAAAATGTTTTTCCATCTAATCAGCTCAACTTCTCAGTGGAGTGGACTTGTACTTTAAGCGTTTTGTAATTGATAATAATCATTACTTCGAATGTTTCCAAGCATTGAATTTTGATAACCTTGTCCAATCAAAGTTTCACCTTTGCAAAAATGACAATAAAGTTAGTTTTTTTTAATCAATGAACCTTCTCTTTAAAGGGTCTTTTATACACGTAAACCAGGGAACTCATCCAGCAATCCTATTCAGTAGAAAGGAATAGGCTGACCCATAAATCAGGCATTCCACTGTGATTATTCAAAATGTAGTAAGGAGTTGTAACAATAGGAGCATTCACACGTAAAGCAAAAAGGACTGTCAGGCTTATCACGAGAAGCCTATTGAAATTTACAAAGGGAGAAACCTGTTGAAGGTATGTGCATGGTTTCCTATGAGATATACATCAGGGGGGCGTTTCATCAACATTTGTCCGCCGACAACTGTCAGCGCTGACTAAATTTGACCAATCAGAGGTCTGGAAAATAGTCGGTGACAATAAAATTGTCGGTAAAAATGATATTAGTCGGTGAAATACACCGACTCATTGTTTCATGAAACGTCCCCCTGAATACATTCTTTAGGATTGCCAAATCCTGCATCCACACATAAACTATGAGTACTCTGCTTAATTTATTGTAGAGTACAACACAGTAGTGAAGAAGCTACGTACATGTAATGACACCTTTAATTCATTTAACACGTTCATCAACAAGTCATTTTGAACTTTGATAATTTTGCAAAATACGTCTTTTCAGGTACCGTTCAAATGAGCACCAAGTGGGAGCATTCGCCAAGGTTTGCTCGAGAGAATTCCAAAACTTGGGTCCAGTGTAGAGAAAAGAATTGATCATGTTGACACTGTTCTCATTCTCGGTAAAATATATGAATGAGACTGTCGCGTGGGAAAATTATGGTGTTGTTGGTTTTTTGAAAACAAAATATTGAATATTTCAGGTTATTCGTTTGAATTCACAAAAATTGACCTAGGTAGAAGAGATATAAGTTAGAACTTTTCAGAATATTAGCTTCATAAAAACAAAATATCAGTAGTAGCAAAGTATCCAGTGTTCTTTTTTGTAATAATAACATTCTGTCCATTTGAGTTTAGGAGGAGTTCCCCCAGGCAAGAATTCCATAGTTTAAATAAGGTAATACAAGTGATGAGTAACGCATTTTCAATCATGATATTTGATGGAAAATAACATTTCATTTTGTTAATGACACCAACATTTCTCGATATTTTTCATATCACATTATCGGTATGGATTTTCCAGGACAGTCTGTTATCGATTGTGAGACCTAAACACTTTGTAAAGGAGACTTCTGCTAATTTGGCAGAGTCAAAGATTATACAGGCCCAGCGGAGCACCCCAATTAGCATATCATTAACGGCCCGTTCTATTTGAATAACCAACGGACATCTACGTGAATCCGAACATGTGTTTGCTAGAATGTAAAATCTTAAAATTCGCGTTGCGCCTTTATTACTGCCAATATCGCTATGAAACTTTCCATACTAACTACAATTATTATGAACTTGATATCAGTGAAATAAATATGAAATTCCATGGAATAAAACTCGAGATATGAGCTTCACCCTCGATAAACCACGCCGTCTATTTTTTCTGACTCTCCCCTATCCAGCAATGCAGGAAGTAGAGACTTAGTATGAATGTTCATGAGGGTTGAATCCATATATGGGCGAAATTTTCGCTTGGCCGATGGAGTATTTTTATAGTTATAAGTTCTGTTTCATGGGGCTTCAGGGACTTTTAGATTTGCACGACGAGAACGTGGACTGTTGCGTGGACATCCTTTTAAGGCAATGTGACGTCCTTTTAAGGCACTGTCGAGCACTGGCAGTCTGCCCGGCAGTGCCTTAAAAGGACGTAACATTGCCTTAAAAGGATGTCCACGCAGCAGGTGCACGTTCTCGTCGTACAAATCTAAAAGTCCCTATTCTCTGCGCATGCGTCTTCGGGCTCAGTGCATTCGGCCGGCAACACATGTATAACCCAGGCACACGCGAGGTTTCCTGACATAACATACTTTTGAATGAATAGGACTGGTCATAACATATTGCGCACACGAAGGCTTGTTTTTGTTCGATGAGATTCGGACGTTGGGGTATGTTTTTCTCTGACTCTACCCTATCCAGCAACTATAAAAGAGATATTTCAGAAGGATTGAGATTATTAAATTTCTTTTCTGTTCATATGAGGCAATTCTTGGCCGGTCTCGAAAAAATGGTGAATTTTACGGTGATTTCGTATCTCATTTTTTCATTTTTGTTCGTCAAAATTATCCCTTAAATTTCACATTTTCGGTGCATCAATAACTTTTGTTATACACATGAGTGTCTTGCAAATTTTTTAAATAATCGATTTAGTAGCTTTGATTGCTGATATTCATCAAATTAATGAAGAATTTGCCTTCGAAATTTGTTTACTTTTTTTCGCATCAATCAGTACACAATTGTTTATTTTATGCAAATGATGTTTACTGGACGAGAGTCGATCGCTCGGTAATTGGGGTGCTCCGCTGCGCCTGTATATCGCCTGGAAGAACAGTAATGGGGTTACTGAAAAGCATTTAATTAGTTTTTTTTATAAGTTCAATGAGAGTTTGTTCGCTTTGCCCAATTAGTAACTTTCTTCATTAATTATTTAACGTCAGTAGCAATACATTGGGGTCACTATTGTTGTAAAATAGGTTTGAGTCATTTGCGAAAAAAATAAAAGATAAATTATCTGAAGATCGGGGAAAATCATTAATATAAATTTAAATAATAACGGTTCGAGAATTGACCCTTGTAGAACTCCACACGTAATTAATTTTTTTGAAGAATCACAATCATCGATTGTAACAAACTGCTTCCTGTAAAACAAATAGTTTTTGAACCACTCCAAGGCTACTCCTAGCTCTCACACCATAATGTGAGAGTTTTTATATGAGGATATAATGGTTAATAGTGTCGAATGCCTTGGAAAAGTCCAAAAATCCTCCCTATGGTGTGCAATTGGTCACCCATGGCTGCTGTAGTAACGTTTGTAATCAAAGTTAATATACCATGGGAAGTACTATGCTTCTCTCTAACACCAAATTGTGTATTTGATTTGATTTGATTTGATTTACTTGATTGATTGGTTTATGCATCTTTTTTTTAAATCATACATTTTCATGATCATAATATGGTTTGATACAATATTTCATATGTATATATCTAGAAAGTATACGAACTTAAACAAATATATTGAATGCATAATTAACATTGGATTGATACAATATTTCATATATATATATATATATATATACCGAAAATATACGAAATTATACAAATATATTTAAATGCATAATTAACATACATTAAAGGTATAGACCAGTTTTGGAAACGCCTCCTCTCAAAAAATGAAATATAAGCTCGTATTACCAATCATGAGCGGAGGGGAGGGGGAACTGAATTCAGACAAGGATTAAGAGTTGAGAACGGTACAACGAATCGTCTTCTTCTATTAATAATTTATGAAACGTCAAAGCTTCCGCGCGGGGAAACTGAATTCAGACAAGGGTTAAAGCCCAAGTCCACTCCAAAAATAACTTACTTTCAATAGAACCAGAAAAATCAGACAAACCAATCAAAAAAAGTTTGAGCAAAATCGGATAACTAATAAGAAAGTTGTGGATTTTTAATGACATGAAAAACTTTGAAAATCACTACACAAAATAATTGGCAACTCACTCATGAGTCTGTGACGTATGGTCCTCACTATCCACTAATTATTTTCTTTATATTGATAATATAAATTTCCTATTTTCACCCTAAGAATCTTATTTCTTCACATCAGCATCCAAGTTAGATTGTTAGCAATATGTTTTTGTGTGGATGCACAAATAGAGAGTAAGTTTTGTCCAGTTAAATCATGAAAAATTGAATTTTGATAAACTATTTATATAAAAATCAATAATTATGAAATACAATATTCAGAAAATAGTATCAATTCTTCAAAATTCATAAAAGTTTTGGGAAATGTCATGCACGCAATATGATACGAATCATATAACCTGGGCAGAGGCATGGGGAAATCGAGTTTTGGGGGATAACTATATAAAGCAATTTTTATTGATAAGTTGTGAGGACATGACGTCACAAACTGATAGCCATCTTGGCAATTTGTGTTGTGATTCTCATTGTTCCATAGTTTCACATACTTTTTCAAAAATTCATAACTTTCTTATTAGTTATCCGATTTTGCCCAAACTTGTTTTGATTGGTTTGTCTGATTTTTCTGCTTTTATTGAAAGTAAGTTATTTTTGGAGTGGACTTGCCCTTTAAGAGTCGAGAATGGTCCAACGAATCGTCTTCTTTCTCTAATAATACATTTAATGAAACGTCAAAGCATTCGCGCGGGAGAGGGGGAAGGAACTGAATTCAGACAAGGATTAAGAGTCGAGAACGGTACAACGAATCGTCATCTTTCTCTAATAATTTGATGAAACGTCAAAGAGGGGGGAAACTCCCCTTTCCCTGCACCCACCCCCTAGGAAGCGCGCTTCGCGTGCTCTGTCTCACTACCGCCCCCTAAAATTAAACCCTAGCTACGCGCTTGGTTGGTCTTACAATAAAACCAATACACCTGCTGATTGAATGCAGGTTCATTCATGGATGGATGAACGATGCTAGGTCATGGAAGATTACACATTATTAGTTGAGTGTACAGTCACTGTACACACAACATGAATATAGTAGAATGACACACGACAGGATCAATACTTAAACAACATAGTTTTAACTGCCTTCTTAAAAGAATACAATGTCCTAAGGTTTCTTATTTCAATGGGCAGAAAGTTACCGATGTCTGTGCCGGTGTGTATTACAGCAGGGGCGGATCCAGCCGGCGGCAAGGGAGGGGCCGAAAAAGGGGCCCACTTCGTGCCAAAATTTGAAAACCGTGCCGACGATATTTCGCTCAGTGGGGGGTAGTGAGCACAATTTCTTTTTTCCACCCCCCCATGAGCGCCAGGGGAGGGGGCCTATCTTCATTTTTTTTCTAGGGGATCCGCCACTGTATTACAGAGTACAACACTGTGCATCTTAAGAAATGTTGACACTCTAATGAAAGTAGCCTTTTCCAGAATTTTCCAGAAATTGGGAATTTTCTTTCGGTTTTGGGCTCTTTTTTTTTATTGGGACGCAATAATCACAGTGATATAACAATGTTTTCATGAGTGAATTGAAAGCATCATCCACGTCTTGGGTGGCAAACATGTCTGACCAGTCTGCAGTGCCGAGACCTTCTCTAAGCTTAATCATCTTGTCATTATTTAAACTACAATTTTTAGATTTTGACAAATATTTTCCCATTTATTTTTGTATTCTTGTTCTGATCATTATCATTATTATTGTTATTATTATCATCATCATCATTATCATTTATTGTGACTATAATTACACAACAAAAATATATGCCTATTTATTTTTGTATTTTTTCAGAATAGCCCCCGCTCCTTTTCGACTTAATGTTGCTTGGGTCATGTTACTAAATCAAATCTCGTGACGATTTCAGACAAAAGAATTTAGAGGAGAAGTAATCTCACTTTCTTTGTCGGTCTTTCGTTGCGGCCATTCCTCATGTGTAAAGCGGTCGTCCACGTACTCGCAACCCGCGAGAGCGAATATCATACGGGCCGGCTCGGCGCGTCCACGGAGGTTGAAGTAGAACAACTTGTAGTTTGGCATGGTGATTTAAGAAGCGGTGCAGCTGGCCCGAGCAAACAAAGTATTGGAAGGAGCTCGTGGATGAAGGCGAGATTTTCTTCTGGCACTCAGTTTGCTTGGTGGTGTTGTGTTTGACCAATCGGATAGAACTCAAATGAACGAAGTAACACCCGAAAGTACCATGTGTATTGTTACTTTATTCCAGCTAGGTGTATGCGTGACGACATTGTACAAACGTTGAATCATGATAATGCCCTCAACGGTGAAATACCATATAGTTGAATATACAACTGATTGAAAGCACCAACAATAAGTTTGCCTCACAATAATCGCACCAATTGTTTGTTTTCCCTTCCAACCAAAGATCCATGCCAAAAATACACATATCAACTTGCACGTGTATTGCACTGTTTGGTTTATCAGTGCCGTAGTATATATGCCTACTTGACTATGAACTTGACCTTTGTACCCAGGCCATTATAGTGGTAACTGTGGTGCCTCGTCAGTCGCCACAAATTATTTCATTCACCTTTAACGAGTAATTGTATTTCAATAGTCAGAAAGCGAATTGCATACATTACGTGTAGTTAGGTAGGACAAGCCATAATGTTTGTCCTACCTAGCAACAATGTATGTATGCAATTCGCAATCTGACTATTGAAATACAATTATTTGTTACAAGCGAATGAAATACATGTATTTGAAACATGGCACTTAACAAAGATGTATGCATTAGATTTAATTACAATACGAAAATGGTACATTGTCATTTACACATTAAGTATAATAATACTATATACGGTCTTTGATCGGCCATCTTGACTGGTCAAGAGCTTGATATGAAGAAACAATCATGATTATATCATTATCATTATATCTGTTGTTAATGAGGTTGTTATTATCAATATTATTATTATCATCATCATCATTATCATCATCATCATTATCATCATTCATTAAATGTGACCATTATTATTATCATTACATAACACAAATATTTGCCCATTTATTTGTGTATTCTTGTTCTTATTATTATTATCATTATTATTGTTATTATCATCATCATCATCATCATTACCATCATTTATTGTGACTATTATTATGATCATAATTACACAACACAGAATAGCCCCCCCCCCCTCCCCCCACACACACACCCACACATACACACTTTTCTCTTTTAATCCTGGATCCGCTCCTTTTCGACTAATGTTGCTTGGGTCATGTCACCGGCATGTCACTAAATCAAATGTCGTGACGATTTCAACAAAATAATTTAGAGGTGGAGTAATCTCACTTTTATTATCGGTCTTTCGCTGCGGCCATTCCTCGTGTGTAAAGCGGTCGTCCACGTACTCGCCACCCCTGAGAGCGAACATCATACGAGCCGGCTCGGCACGACCACGGGCGTTGAAGTAGATCAACTTATAGTTTGGCATGGTGATTTAAGAAGCTGTGCAGCTGGCCTGAGGAAATAAAATCCGAGAATTAGATTCGCTAAGTATCGGAAGGAGCTCGTGGATGAAGGCGAGATTGTCTTCTGGCACTCAGCTTGCTTTGTGATGTGGTAATAGAAAGCACCAACAATAAGTTCGCCTTGCAATATCCGCACTTATTGTCTGTTGTCCCTTCCAGCCAAAGGTCCTTGCCAAAAATATGCATATCAAATTGCACGTGTATTGCACTGTTTGGTATATCAGTTCCGTACTATGCCCCCCGTCTGTACTTGACCTTTGAATCTGAGAGGAAACTGTGGTATGTAAAGAACCTTTGCTCATGCAGGGCCTTTGCTCATGCAGGGCCTTTGCTGTGGAATACTCTCCCTCGAGAGATCCGTAGTAGCAGATCAGTTGAAGTGTTAAAGAAAAATCCTAAAACATATCTGTTTGATTCGGCAAATAATTGATTGTGTTTATATTTTCGTATGTTCTATGTTGCTCCGGTTCCTTGGTTTATAACGCAGATGTTTTTATGTGATTTTTTTTCTCTCACAAGTGCGCCTTGTGCATTTTACATGGATTCAGAGCCTTACAAATCTCATATGTTAAAGCCCCTCTAAATTAAGTGTTAGGAGCCCCACAAATTTGATGGAAATTTTTCACTTAAACTGTATCATAATGTGAAAGAGGATGTCATTTTAATAAGACACATTTGTGCAAGGATTTTCAAAACATATGTGTTTGAAGATGTGTTTGATAAAAGAATACATGATTTGAGTTTTCTGTTGTACGCAGAAAACCCTTTTTTCTTTCTTTAAATGGCAAAACGAATATGAATTATATATATAGTTGCTTTCCCATGTTTGGGGAACTGAGACCTGCTGCACCCCCCCCTGTACACATATGAAGGAAATATTGTATATTATTAGTTACAATCAGCCCTAGAATACAGAAAATACAATCAATAACATATATCAGTACGTCCGAAAGGAACTATTTTTTTTAATGCAATAACTCTGTTGTTTCTTTCTGCACAAAGAAATAAGTATATTAGAAGAACAAAAAAAGGAAAAAGTATAACCTTTTATTTCTCATTGCGTTAGCAGAAATTTTCCTCTTCCTAATATGGGAAAAAGGTTGTTGTTTTTTAATTTATTTCATGTTATTATTAAATGTATTACTTAACTTACATTTTATGCTTTCCTAGAAAACAAGAATGCACTCTGTACAGAACCAATATGCTCTTTCAAGAGGCTAATCCTGCTATTACCGTTACCGTTACCGTTTTCATTGCCGCTCCAGAAGCTTCAAAACGCTGCGGCTTGCATTGTCACAAAGGAGGCGCGATAGCTCAGTTGGTAGAGCAGTGGTCTCGTAATCCGGTGACCCGGGTTCGAAACCAAGTCGATGCGCTAGTGCCCTTTGGTAAGGCATTAATCCTCACTACCAGGTCCCTCGGAGAGGACCTAAAGCCGTCGTCCGTCTGGTTGCTTACTTACAAGCATTTATGCTTTCTTAGCAGTCAGGTAAAATAACCATCACAACCAAGAACTTTGTCCACCAAGAGTACCCATATCAACCCTGTTTTGCAGTCGCTGCACAGACTCCCTGTTAAAGATCGCATTATTTTCAAGATTTTGTTGCTCACTTTTCACTGCATTCACGGTTTTGCTCCCCAATACAATATTTATTTAACCCTTACTGTACTGGGGCTCCCAGGCAGCCCCTCTAGTCTCGGAGATGCTCAAAATAGCCCAGTACAGTAAGACAGTAAGGGTTAATCCAAAATTACACCCCCGCGAGATCTTTGCGCTCATCCACTCCCGGTTCCCTTGTGATTCCTAAAGTTGCACTACTTGGGGGAAAGATTCTTTGCTCTCGCGTGTCCTACCTTATGGAATAGCTTTCCTGAAGACATCAAAAAGTGTATAACCTCTGATTCAATAATGCTAAATATATTACTCATTGCGGATGTAGTATCGAAAATAATATCGCTAGTGATATTCGTTTGTCTCGCAATGTGGTCAATAAGGATTCGTTTGTCTCGCAATGTGGTCAATAAGGAATCTAAAAGATCCTTATTGACCACATTGCGAGACAAACGAATATCACTAGCGATATTATATTCGTTTGTCTCGCAATGTGGTCAATAAGGAATCAAAAGATCCTTATTGACCACATATACAAACGAATATCACTAGCGTATTCCTTATTGACCACATTGCGAGACAAACGAATATCACTAGCGATATTATTTTCGAACCTCTGATTCCTTTAAAAATCATGTAAAAACGCTTGTTTAATTCTTAATTATTTCTACATGCGCCTTGAGCACTCCACAGAGTGGATTTGGCTAGCCTATACGGCCTACGAACCTAATTTGTTTTGGTGAAGACTACATGGTCTGAAGTTCAAGACTAGGCAACTATAGAAAGCCGACGTCAGATCGATTGTATGTACTAGATATCGAACAGAGCAAAAAGTGGAAATATTGCAAGTCATCGCGTTATTTTTTTTATTAAGCAGCGGTGCGTGTGTACATCCACATCCACGCGTATATATAAGCTTCATACACGGAGAGTAATCTTCGCTCAAGTATTATAGACTCCAAGAGACTGTGTACCCATCCCCATCAACATCTACAACATCTCGCTTTCATCGGAGACCTAGTTGGAACCTCAAAAGAGAAAACATTCACCATGCCTACGTATAAGTTGATGTATTTTAACAGCCGAGGCCGAGCCGAGACATCCCGTATGCTCTTCGCGCTGGCGGACCAGAAGTACGAGGATTACAGGTTCAAAGATGGAGAGTGGCCTGGGGAGCTGAAAGGCAATGCAGATTGTAAGTAGTCGTATGGTAGCTTCAGGTTCAACGGATCTTTTCAGAAGGAATTAATGGATATACTTGAAAGTCCAATAGGCCTAAGTAGTTCGATTATCGCCGATATATGTTTAATTAATATACACACACTGTAGACATTGACAGAGAGAGCAAGAGAGAGAGACAGAGACAGAGAGAGTGTGTGAGAGAGGGATCGAGGGAGGGGTTACGGGGAGGGGCGGGGAGCTGGGGGTGAGCAAGAGACTGAGGGGAAAAAATGTGTGAAAAGGAGATAAATAATGCAAACGACGAGATACATAGTAAATGTTGTATAAATCAGTACAAGCTTATAGAAGTAGGCCTATATAACGGCCAGTTTATCAATATACCGGTTAACTAACATATTCAAATTTATGGATGTTTCTTTCATTGGGACCTAGTGACACATACATTACTTGTTGCTATGTTTGGCAAACCTCGGGCAAGCTTTCAGGTTGTCAAGAACAACCTCTCTTTAAAAAGCATACAATTTGAATGTGTTAGTAAACCGGTCAATAGTATCAAATTGATAGGTTTTTCTTGAAGTATATAGGTCTGTTTCCTTTGAATGCAATGTATTTTGCGTACATAAATTATAGTAATTAAAGAGAAGGTTGAGTTCTGGGAAGAGGTGATAAATAATTTGTGAGCGCTATCATTGTTATTACGCAAGTGTGGAAGGACATCAGATAAAAAAGCATGGCTCTTCAAATGCCTTAATATTCTAAATATGGCATTTAACAGCATAAAAATCGGGACGGATTTTTACGCCACATGTTCGTGTAGTCCCATTAACATATTTCTGTGTACATTGCTTGTAACCTTACCAAGACTGGGCCAAATTTCTTATCATTTTGATGATTCCAGAACCTTGCAGTACACACCAATACTTATATGCTAGATGATCAACCTTTTCTGATCGATTCCACACCGTTTCTTTCACAATGCAATCGCATGATCAGAACTGAACTTTATCTTTAAGATTATTTATTGCTAACGCTATGTCCGCCAAACCTGTGACATTATTTTATGGGGGGGGGGGTAAAGATCATAGGCCTACATGCAAATTAGATTCATTAGTAAATGTGGTCTGTTCTTTATAATGTGTGATATACTAAATAGTTTTCCTGGGATATACTGGACATTTCAAAGACAAATTATATGGAAAGAGTAAAATATTTCGTTTGGACATTGCATGGTTCGTGCCTGTCGGAAATTTCTACTTTTGAATTAGATCACGCCCCCTTTCTCACCCCCCTCTCTCTCTCTCTGTATCTCTGTATCTCTCTCTCTTTTTTCTCTCACCTCTCATCACCCATTTACATCCTCTCATTGCATCCGCCTCTCATTTCCTCACTTCCCTTTCAACCGTATGAGCTGCTTTTGAGCGTATTTCACCCTTTAATGTATCAAG
Organism: Mesocentrotus franciscanus; assembly: GCA_037976565.1. Lineage (NCBI taxonomy): Eukaryota > Metazoa > Echinodermata > Echinoidea > Camarodonta > Strongylocentrotidae > Mesocentrotus > Mesocentrotus franciscanus. Next base: position 26,453,108 of record CP137685.1, on the reverse strand, counting down.
AGTTTATTCCACAACGTCGACACTCGACAGCAAAGCAAATACATGTATGTATTTCCCGTCCCTCCTCATGTCAAAATTACGCGTACACAGTATTGCGAAATATAATATATCATCATACATGACCGTGTCATGCAAACATTAGCATTACCCGCACATCGATCAGGTTTCATGACAAACTTAATTTGACACCTCTGCTGCGTATTATGTATGGGCAAAATTGCACAAATATAATTATATGACTATTTAATTCATGTAGAGAAAACATGGTGTCCATAATTATGTTCCACTGTCGGAGTATAGATTATGCATATGTAATGTACATGTACATTCGTAACAAAGTTGTACAATCCTCAGGCAAGCTCGATTAATACCGCTGAATAAGTATAGCGATTTGCAGAAAAGATTGATAAACTATATGAATTGATCTGTGGAACAGGGGTGTCTGTATTCACATCGTGTTCACGGCAGCAAGGTGTATGGTACTTGTATTCACATCGTGTTCACACGGCAGCAAGGTGTATGGTACTTGTATTCCCATCGTGTTCACACGGCAGCAAGGTGTATGGTATTTGTATTCATATTGTATTCCCAGGACCCTATGGATGTGTCGACCAAATAACCTTGAACTAGATGTATGGAAATTTATTTCATTGTTCAGCTAGTCTCTGTCGCAGACACATATATGCTTAATATATTACGATTTTGTTTATTGGGGAATGCTGTTTGGTACACTTTTGGACAGTTTCCCGGGGATTGGCATACAAATAAAGTCTATAGGACCATTTTGAGTATGTTTGGAGTATTTTCATTCGACTGGATTTGAATACATTTTTTCGCACATCATCGGCATTTTTAATCTGCATATGGACCGCTATTTAGTTGTGTGTTTGTTTGTTTGCTGTTGTTATTTTTCTCTTGTTAAAAATATTTTAGATAGCTTCGTATGTGTCTTTTCCTTTTTTATTACAAATATATTAGCTACACAGAGTGTTGTTTCTTTGCTAGGCCTATTTGTTCTGTTTTATGGAGGAAAAAGTATTGAAAACTTGTAATAACTCAGAAATATTCTCTCTCTCTCCCTCTCTCTCTCTCTACCTACCTACCGAATTCCCTGTCTCTCTCCATACTTTCTCTCTCTCTCTCTCTCCCTCTCTCCCTCTCTCTCTCTCTCTCTCTCGCTCAATCCCTTACTATTACTCTTAACTATCTACTTCTCTCTCTCTCTCATACGCACACTGGTTTGTTATGCTTTGTCTCTAACACACAAACGTTCTCTCTCTCTCCTACTCTTTCTCTCTTTCTCCCTCTCTTTTTCTCCCTCTCTCTCTCTCTCTCTCTGACAGTGTTTCCACTCGGCCAGGCTCCTGTGTTGATCATCGACGGAAAGGCTATGCCTCATAGTAAGGCAATCCACCGACATCTCGCTCGGGAGTTTGGTACGTATACTATTCAAATTTTAAATTTAACATGATTTTCTGGTGACCCTTGCATAACGTTCATCTTTATGACTTGATCCCTTTCAGGTCAGGGAATTTTTAAGGCTATAAGCGATCACATAATGTTCTTCAAATTGGCAAAAATAATATTTCTTTCCACAATATTCTAATAAAAACGCGATGTTTCTGAGAACAATATACATGGGTAGGGAATTCATCGACGAGTTGAAAAAGTGGCAAATTTTGATTTAAAAAAACAATGGTTTTTAAAATCTTATCCTGTTGCAAATTTTAAAATGTTAATGCTTTTTTTTTTCTTCAATTCCTTGTGGAAAGTGGACACGTTATTTGCAGAAATTTTTGCCCTTTCTTTTTCATGCATCTGAATCAAAAGTTACTGAGCCAAACCGGAAAATGTGGAATAAACTAAAATAATGTCGGACGCAAGTAGAACTTTCAGCCAATCAGGGATTTAGGACTTGTTGCGTTTATTACATTTGGGAGTTGCGCACCTTTTTTATGCAAGACAACTAAAACTACTAAAACAACTAACTTCGCAGCTTACACTTTTAACCAACCAGGATCGTGCATTTAGGACTTGCGTTAAAGTTCTGAAGTTGGACAACTGTTTATGCAAAATGCCCCTGAGCCTTTAAATTTTCAGGAAGTAGCAGAGCAAGCAATGTATGGTATAGTGAGGTGATGCCAAATGTTACCTTTGTAATTGTATACAATGTATATGATACCATTGGATGTATAACAATGTAGGTTATTATAAGCTGACATAGAAATAGCCCACTACCATGACTAACATTACATGATTCACTGAAGAAAATAAAAAAGGGAATTGATTTAAAGATAAAGTTGAGTTTTGGTCATGCGATTGCATTGTGAAAGAAAGGGTGTGGAATCGACCAGAAAAGGTTGATCATCTAGCATATAAGTATTGGTGTGTAGTGCAAGGTTCTGGAATCATCAAAATGATAAGAAATTTGGCCTAGTCTTGGTAAAGTTACAAGCACTGTACACAGAAAGATGTATATGGGACTACACGAACATGTGGCATAAAAATATGTCCCGATTTTTATGCTGTTACATGCCATATTTAGAATATTAAGGCATTTGAAGAGCCATGCTTTTCAGGGAACATTTTGTATCTGATGTTCTTCCACACTTGCATAATAACAATGATAACGCTCACAAATTATTTTTCACCTCTTCCCAGAACTCAACCTTCTCTTTAAATAATATAGGGTACCAAAGTGTGACGTCATACTGGCCAAGTTGTCAACAGTCAAGGTTGCTTGTTCCAACCAAGTTTGTGCTGAACAATGATGTGGTGATCACACTAGCCCCAAACACTAAATTCGCCCTGCACCAGCTCGTTGCTTTAATTATTTCGCGGTTATCCTCATGCGCAAGCCCTTATGTTTAGACCCAGTAACCTGGACGACGAGTGAAGATGACGTTTAATAGCACTTCGGTACTCTATTTAATCATTAGAATTTCAGACTAGTATGGTCCAAAATCTGTTTTAAGAGCAACCCTTTGCAGGGCACGTTTGTTCTATGATACTCTAAACTGACAACAAAAACGAGAAAGCTCACAAACTGTTTCCCATAACTCTTCTCTTTAATGCATGTTTTGTAAATTGATGACTTTATTTTGGATGATCCATGTAGGTCTTTACGGTGCCAATAATGAGGAGGCCAGGCAAATCGATGTCGTCAGCGAGACCGTTGAGGACATCGTTACGAAGATGTTACCCGTACACTTTGAGAAGGACGAAGCAAAGAAGGTAACACTTTGAAGGCAAATCATTTTACTTGTATAATGTCTGGCGCCAATTTAGTTGAAGCAATATGAAAACGTCATGCTGTATTCTTTTCAGAGTAAATAGCTAGTTATGCACACTGCACATGCGCTACGACTACCTCCGAAGGGATTGAGGAAATATTTGCTTTTCCACGCTGGTTATGTACCCATTTCTGTTTTGATACGATTTTTCCACGAGGCATTGTGGATCCTATGCACATATTGATATTATATTTTGAAATAGCGGTTTTCATTAAAACATCTGTAATGATTAAAGGTAAATTTTCTTTTCTTGACGTGTTTTGTCCTTTCTTCATCATCTTTTTATTGCAACCTGCAGAAGGAGTTACTAGAAGCATTCAAGACCGGAGTTAAGCCGTTTCTCTCTTTCCTCAACAAATATGTCGACGGCAAACGATTTTTTGTTGGAAATAAGGTAAATTACAATAAATAAACAGTGTTAGCAATGAATATACACTACAGATGGTAGGTAAATCATCTTGTAGAGCTTGCCATGTAGTTCCAAACATTTTTTTTTTGAAATAGTTTTTTTCCGAATACTTAATTCCTGGTCTGCATCTGTATACTCTATTCCTAGATTGATGACTGGTCCCCTCTCTCTCTCTCTCTCTCTCTCTCTCTCTCTCTCTCTCTCTCTCTCTCAATGTGCCAGCATTAATGAAAGGCCATTATAATAGTCACAGTGCAAGGTTGGATGGCGGGAAAAGCATGCATTGTTCACAAAATGCGTTCTCATACTTCTTTTCTATAATCATTCCTTAATCGCTATGAAACAGTTTTTCTCAGTAATCCTTTCTATCTCCCTCTTCTCATAAATATTATGATATATTCATCAAGGGAACTCACTTTGTTTCATTAAGCACACCCATCGTGACCCTTTCTATTTGTTTTGTGCGTCACCATTGTTTTGACATTGTTCATTTTGGGCCCGAGTTTAAAGATACTATGTCCCTTTTGCAGCCAACATCAAATTCTGTAGAACTTTGCAGGAATTATGAATATGTTATGTATGTCCTATCTGTGAAATTTAAACGTTAGCAGTGTCCTAATATTCAAATTATGCAAGGAAACCCGTTTACTTGCTAGACTTCACTGTCAGACACTATTGAGTGACTGACTGGCTTTTTCTTCTTTGGTAATAACATACATAAAATGAGCTGTAAAGGGTACATGAGCATTTGTCTACATCAATAACCCACTTCTTGTAATGGCCAAAATTAAACTGATTGAATCTTTGCGCAGCACAAAACGTATGACCATTCGGTACAATGGTCTGAAAATCAGACTATTACTTACTGACTTGATAGCACTTAAGTCGATTCGACAACTAATAGTCGTTATTTTCCCACTTAAAGACATTTTCAAGCCCCCTTTTTGTAAGGGAAGTTCTAAATTAGTATTATCTTTCAAATGCCGTTGGAATTTAACCTTTTCATTTTTTGGCCTGCAAATGGGACATAGTACCTTTAAACCTTTCCTCCCCTTTTCGTTTGCTGCTCTGACAAAATGTGTGCAGAGTTCAAAACTATTCACAGTGCATAATGTATATCCGCTCTCCCCCTCCCATCTCTCTCTCTCTCTCTCTCTCTCTCTCTCTCTCTCTCTCTCTCTCCTTTTCCTCTTCCTTCCTCCCTCCCTCTCTCTCTCCCTCTCCCCCTTCTCCTCTTTGCCCTCAAGTTCATCTGTTCTCGGGTCATTTCATGATAGTTGCATCTCTCTCCTTTATACAAAATTAATAATAAAAATCCACAGGCTACCCTTGCCGATGTGACTGTATACACTACGATGGAATATGTTAATAGCATGTTCGGGGAGGATTGTACGACAGCGAATTGGCCAGGGCTTGCCCAATTTTACAAGCACATCACCGAAAACTCCGAACTGGCTGAATACATCAAGAACCGCCCTCAGACTGCCCATTAATAGATATAAAGTGAGCCCCATCACATCTATTTTCAATTACATGACTCTTTCTATTCAGCATGGATAGATATGACTATCACTTTTTTCCCTGCTTGTATTCAAATTAATATGATTTTGCATTTTGCTTATCTTTGCCGGTTTGTCCGCCTCTCTCTCTCCCCCATTCTCCCAACTCTCCCATGCACCCTCTCTAATAACAACTTTTTTCCATCTCTCGTTCTAGCTCTCTATTCCCACTCTTCCCCCCCCTCTCTCTCTCTCTCTCTCTCTTTTCTTTCTATATGATTTTACATTTACTCTGTCTCCTCGAACATTACATTACACTTCTATTTCTCTTTATAAATTCTCTTTTTTTCCACAGCATGCAGAGTAAAATATCGGAGCTAACCATATTTACCGCATTTAACCAAAACATAACTTCCCCTTATAACACGCCACTACATCTGCCAAGTCTTTGTGACCAGTTTGCATGTTTGTCTGCTTCTAATGAAAAGAGTTCACTTCCACCCTACCCCGTAAAGTGGCGAAAAGCAGAAGGGAAGTAGAAAAGAGAGAGAGAGAGAGAGAGGGGGGAATGTTAAGGGCTAGGGGAAGGAAAACGTCAAAAGAAGATGACACCCTACTCCTAAGCAATGGACTTATCAGTTACCGAGTGAGACCGGTAACCCCAAAAAAAAAAAAAAAAAAAAATCATTTACAAAATATGTGTTTATAGCAAAGACAAAACATAAAAGAGATGGAAGTAGACAAAATATCGAAAACATTTCAACGAGGAGAAAGACGACTGCAAAATTCATTGGCAAATCCTGATGATGACATAAACCCCAAGAAAATTGAAACATTTGAAAGTGAGATTGTCACCCCTTCTCCATGTGGTTACTCCCTTGCCCTCTCTCTGCAATTATCTTCACTGATCCAAATGAGAAGTAAAACAAAAACGACTTCTTTTGGTGACGCCCCTGTCCTCTCTCCGTTCATTAATTCAAATATAAAAGAATCCCGCTTACATGTTTTTTTCTTCTTCTCATTTGTCTAAAACTTTTGCAGGAAACACTGGGTGACGTTGTCGTATTCTGGATGTTAGATTTCATGTGTCCCATGCTTTCATCTGCCTTCACAGATAACCCAGCTTTGCACAGCTTCTACAAGGGCATCAAGGAGAACTCCAAGCTCACAGAGTACATTAAAGGGCGTCCCGACACACCCAACTAAAGAGCTCACAGCGTATCTTAAAGGGATTGGGTAACATTGCCTCAGATTCTGAAACAAAATCCTGGATTTAGCTCATGCTGCATTCATAATTATAAACCTTTAGGTCAGTCAGGAATCCCATGAATTTTACAAGGCGATCGCCTGTCTGATTATCAAGATATTTATGATTGGAAATCGAAATTTCATTTTTCGTATTCCTAACGGTTTTCATGACACTACAGTCTACTGGGGAAAATGAGTATGGTAAAACCGGTCACTCAAAGATTTCTACTTTCTTGAGGCACTTCATGATCATTTTGAAGCGCAATTTTTTAGGGCTTCAATATTACACCGTATCACAGACACTGATATTGATAACACGTAGGGCCATGCATCTCAGATTTAACATTGTTAAACGATGCCTTTAAAGCTAATCTTGAGCTCTGGTATGGGAATCGTTTGTCGAGAGAACAAGGCTATAATTCATCCTGGATTGTTTATCCTGCAGTAGATTGATTGTTTGAACCAGTAAAATAAAAATAAACGCCTAAAAACTTGCTGGAAATCATCTTCAATCATCAATAAAAACCACAACTCTCATTTGCACATAGTGACCTGTGTTAAGCACACGGTGTCGGGCCTACTTACCCGGATTTCCTTATCTTTCTATGCTCATTAATTTTTACTCAGCTCCTATACACTTTCTACCGAAATCGTGTGGCACATGTCGTTCAATTTTAATCTTGAACATTCAGTGTAAGTTTTGTTGAATTATATTAGAACTTATTTTCTATCATTACCAGAACTCAAGCTTATCTTTAAAACCGCCCCGTCACACCAAATTGCCTACTATATTCTTTCATTTGTAGAGGCTTTAATTATTGTTAATTAAATACATCATTTCACCATTAACCACAGTTTTCTTCAAATCCTTTGAGATTGCGTATTTTTAAGCAGAACATCACACAATAATGTGTTTTCTTCGAATAAACAGAAAAAGGGTATTTTGCAAATACATATTTTCGAACTCGTTTGGTACTATATCAATAAATTGCCTAATTGTGTGAACCTACACCTAAAAGGCATTGCTCCCAAGTAGGTTAGTTTTGTTCATTTCTTGTAACTAAATAATTTCGCATTACAAGACTAAAAAAACAATGTCAAAGCCCTTATAAAAAAATTACGATGGTACACGGTATTTTGGCCACGGTACATATAGTACCATTACAATTATAACGGTACTATATAGAGCCATGGTATACTGTCTGTATCATGGTAGTACCGTGGTAGTACTGTACCATGTAAGGGAGATATTTCTATGCTAATTTTCTGTTATACCATTACGTTTTATTATTGTGATTATCTTGTCATTGTTTATATTATGTGGAAATGAAATAAATCCGCTCTGCATAGAGCGACTACTACTACTGCTAATTGTAAATGTTCCTCCACTTTTTTTCTTGCCACCTCCCCCTCGCCTCCTTCCGTAGTAAAGCGGTGATCCCCTATATCCCCAAGCCCCTCCCCACACCCCCTCCCCACACTGTAAATAATTATGTCTTGCCTACGCCGCTAGCTCCCATTAGACCGATTTCCTAATAAAAATTATATTCAAATCTACGGATGTTTCTTTTCTGGGGACCTATAGTGACGAGGCAAGCTTCGGACAAGCTTGCACACAATTTGTATATGTTAGTAAACCGGTCTATTCCATGGGGTATCAATCAATTACGCTATATAATTTTAGGAAAGTTGGTGGTTAATTGCCAAAGTAAAATAGTCCAGACGACTAAAGATCATAATAACGACAACAGATCATATAAAGTAAAATAATATCCTTCCGATTTTGTTTTATTTATTATGGTCGTCCATTATCATGAAGGACACAGAATAAGCAAACAAGTTGGAATTGCTCTGACATATTTGACCTTTGTACGTTGGACTTCACCTTACTGCCCCCTCTCTCTCTCTCTCTCTCTCTCTCCCAGCCATTGTCTAGTCTATTAACGAGACGTTTTTATACAACGCGAATACAAAATTTTGTTCTGAAACCAAACCTATGCATGTTGCCGAGTTTTTAAATGGCGTTTAATATTCAGTTTTACAATAATTGAACCTTTACTGTAGTCCTATCAAGAATAACACTGCAATGTGTAGTACATGTATACCCTGTATATTGTTTTTTTAAAAACTGTGATTAATTCAAATGATATGAAATAAAACGAATTTTAAACAAATAGTTCCGACACTTCACCTTAAGAGCTTTATATGTGATAGTCTGGCATATAGATCATTGGATTAACTCATTTGTTAGGTCTTATTATATGCATCATCCAAAATTATGATTGCCTTTTCAAAAGTTAACTCGACTGTGAAGAGGATGTTAGTATTGAAGCCTTTTGATCAGGCTAAAATGGATTTAAAAAACACTCCTATCATGTGCTGTTGATTTGATTTGAGGTGATAATGATTTTCATATTAAGTATATATCATGAAGAAAAAAATACATCTATATAGACCTATATTTTCCACTGAACACTCAAGCAAAATATTATCCGTACAAGGTTAAAAGAGGTTGCAATGTTGTGCTTTTTTACTCATTTACTTCATTTAAATAAAAATGTGCATGTCTCATGTAGCAAATCACTCGGTAGTGTATGAGACACTAGTCTAGCTGTTTACATTAACTTTAATGTTAACACAGGTATATTTCAAGCTTAATGCAATCATGCATCGACCTGTGCCAATAGTGGTTATTGATATATTCGTTCCAAGTTCAGTATGCATATTGGTCGTTGTCCGAAGATGGATATGGTTCCAATATCAATATGACGAAGGTTCATATTACGACCCCCCCCCTTCTTTATACGTTCTATTTCCAGTGTAATGTGAACAGCTAAATCACTTTATTTCATTTATTAATTTATTTATAGTATTGTTTTTACAGGGTAGCATTGTTAGTTTAAGAAAATAAAAAATTACGGTAGTGTGTTATATGAAAAATACAGATCAAATAAAATATAAAAAATCAATGAAACTTTACACCCAAATGCTAGTCTGCAAGCACAGACCCTACTTTGGCACTTTATCAACAAATAATTGTGCCTTGAGAGAAGCCTAGCCCAGCTACCTACTGGTTGTGTCAGGAGCAGCTATAGTACATGGCCTATGGTAGTCTTATAGTGCAGACTCTCTTTTACGACTGAACCAGGGTTTGTGCCTGCAAACTACCCAAAGGCTGTCATTACTGATTAGAACCCTTTTCAGGTCTGAATTAAAAGACTATTACACACATAGTCCGTGTACTTGAATCGGGAGTGCGATATGATGGGAAAAAATCCAATAAAAGCAATAGAAATGCAAACTCATCGTGCGTCTTTATAGTAGTCATTCGATCAGCGAGGCGTGTGATTCTGTATACCAAAACGGTTGTTCTTGTCCTGTGTAAGTCCCTATAAAGCTATATTGCTAGGTTTCACCCTGGTCATTGGCGTCGAAGATCGAGGTAACCGAGGAGCTCAATCACAATGCCGACGTATAAGCTGATGTATTTTAACGTTAGGGGCCGAGCCGAGGCTACCCGAATGCTCTTCGCGCTCGCGGGCCAAGATTACGAGGATTACAGGTTCAAAGAAGGGGAGTGGTCAGAAATCAAAGGAAACACAGAATGTAAGTAAAATCCCATAAAAGATTCTGTCATGCAAGCTGGTAATACTAGATATGATAATAATGTAGTCATTGTTTATCTTGCTCAGGCAAATTAAATTCCATTTGATGTGATGTTTAGCCGGATGGCCTTAATTGTTGTGTCCATACATTACCAGCATAATAATTACGTAGAAAATATGGAAAAACTAAGTCTCTCTCCATCGATCTCTGCCTCCACCCCACCCTTTCTCTCTCTCTCTCTCTCTCTCTCTCTCTCTATCTATCTCTCTCTCTCTATCTATCTCTATCTCTCTCTCTCTCTAATTCTTATTCTTATTCTGCTTCCTTTCCTTTCCATTCTCTCCCTGTCTCTCTCTTTTTTTTTTTTGGGGGGGGGCACAGTTTCGTCAGGTAGGTAGGCCCTACATAATTTATTAAAGAGAAGGTTGAGTTCTGGGGAGAGGTGAAAAATGTGAGCGTTTTCATTGTTATTATGCAAGTGTGGAAGAACTTCAGAGGAAAAATGTTCACTGAAAAGCATTGTTCTCCGAATGCCTTCATATTCTAAATATGACATACAACAGCTTAAAAATTTGGGCCTCATTTTTATGCCACATGTTTGTGTAGTCCCATATACATCTTTAGGGGGAAACTGCTTGTTACTTTTACCAAGACTTACTGGGCCGAAGTTTCTTTTCATTTTGATGATTACAGAACCTTCCAGTACACACCAATACTTATATGCTACATGATCAACTTTTTCTAATCGATTCCACAACGTTTCTTTCACAATGTAATCGCATGATCAGAACTCAACTTTATCTTTAAGGGGGACGGAATTTCATCCGGGCCAGGGGTTGATATTTAGTGTAAAAGCGTATAGCGTAACCCAGGGATCGACTCTACGCTCCAGACTAGACCCTGGTGGTAATGCTTAGAGGGGGGGGGGGATGTCGGGGGTGTTGGAAGTCTTGCCACGCCCACAGTCTGTGGGCGTGGCAAGTTTAAAACGTCGTGTCCGTCACGTGTGTCATTCTTCAATCACAAGCCCACGATATTTCATCAGCCAGCTGCCAATATGTGAATGCTCATAATAATGTTTGAGTTTGATCATTTGCATTTTTCGCATGATTCATTTTGGAAATTATAAAGAAGTGATAAGTGCGGATTTAAAAAAAAATGAAATCCTGAATTGACGCTCGCGCGACAATGAGGCACCCAACTTTTTCTATTATTTTTTTGATGAATAAGGTCCATTATTGTTTTTAATGAATAACGAATAACATGATTTCATCGTTTAAGAAGTGAGACATTCCTTTTTGTAGAAACTGTTAATCATCTACAGACACTCTCCATCTAGCGACGTACAAACAATAACCGGCTAAGTGAGAGTGGCACAACTAAGTCAAATGCCCGTTACTATTTAAGTTAAATCTAGGCCCCATTTCATAAATCTGACTACTGGTGGTAACTTAGCCATCAATATGAGCTACCATGGCAACATCACTCAACGGCCAATCAAATTGAGGTTTCCATGGGAGTTGCAATAATTAATAGCAAAGTTAGCATCAATGCTTAGTTTTATGTAATTGGGCCTTGATTAAAGTTAGTCCGCTTATTTATAAAACGGCAAAATGTCAAGCTATTCATTCTGTACCAATGACTCTGATTCTGTATAACAAAATTAATAAACAAAATAAATCCGGTGTTAATTAAAGGAAAGTTAAAAAATGATTTCATGTTGAAATAATTCTTATCTGCTCATTTAGTTACGAAATTACTATTTTTTCAATGGAATGAGGAGGTGGACTCTGGGTGCTCCGTAAATCAACATCAGCGGACTAAATACGCCCATTAAGACCCGGCTGACCTGGGCTTCAGTGTGACCTACCGGTCAACTATAATGTCCAGCTTAAAAATGAATTCGGAAAAAGTAATGTTATTTTAATTCCTTTGAAGTGTTTCTCAGATTATGATGTAATTATATAAGAATGATTATATTTTCTACAATTCTTTTATAATGATGCAATGTATATGTTCACTAAAGAAGTATGTACATCATTTAATAATTGCAACATTATTGTTCTACCGATTTTGGTAATGCACTGCTTTGTTTTGTTTGTTTTATTATACATTTATATGTAATATGAGAAAGTGGAAATAAATTTGAACCACTAAACCATTGAACCATTGAACCAATTAAGGCCAAGAAAGATTATCATCCATCTTTTATCTTTCTTTTTTCACAGTGTTTCCATTCGGTCAGTGTCCCGTACTGATCATCGATGGTAAGGCGATGCCACACTCTAAGGCCATCAATCAACATCTCGCAAGAGAGTTCAGTACGTATACTGCTGTTCTTGTTCTTATTTTGCCTCCTCGCCCTTCTCTTTCTCCCCTCCCCGGTCCCATCTTCTCCTCCCACCCCCTCCCCCTTCTACTACCTCTCACTCCTCGCCAGATTCCACCTCCTCGCCTCCTCCTCCTCCTCTCCAAAGGGAAATTATTAATATGCATGAGACATGCGCATTGCCTCATGATCGACCCTGGTTAAATGCAAGTGGATTTCCGTTTAAAGCATACTGTCACTAGGGTCACTAGACTAGAAGCACATCCGCTAGCGCCATTTCGATCAGGTCAGCTGTAGCAGTATGATCCCGTAACTCTCTCTCTCTGCCAGGCGCGTAGCCAGGGGCGGTGGGGCGGTGGCCCCCAAAAAAAAAAAAAGAGAGAGAAGAGAAAAAAGTAAGAGGACGTAGGAAGAAAAAGGAGCAGACATAGAAACATTTTTTTTTAATTCAGACAAGGATTAAGAGTCGAGAACGGTACAAGAATCGTCTTCTTTCTCTAATAATTTAAAGGGCAAGTCCACTCCAAAAAAAACTTACTTTCAATAAAAGCAGAATAATCAGACAAACCAATCAAAAAAAGTTTGATCAAAATCGGATAACTAATAAGAAAGTTATGATTTTTTAATGGCATGATTAACTTTGAAAATCACAAGACAAATTGGCAACTCAATCATGAGTCTGTGACGTCATTGCCTCACTATCCACTAATTGTTTTCTTTATATTGTTAATATAAATTTCCAATTTTCCCCCTAAAAATCTTATTTCCTCACACCAGCATCCAAGTTATATTGATAGTTATATGTTTTTTGTGTGGATGCACTAATATAGAGTAATTTTTTTCAGTTAAATCATGAAAAATGTGAATTTTAACAAACTTTTTATGTAAAAGTCAATGATTATGAATATACAATATTCAGAAAATAGTATCCATTCTTCAAAGTTCATAAAAGATTTTGTGAAATGTCATGCACGGAATATGATACAAATCATATAACCTGGGCAAAGGCATGGGGAAATCAAGTTTGGGGGGATAAAAAGGGAAATTAATGACTAAACTATATAAAGCAATTGATAAATAGTGAGGAAATGGCGTCACAAACTGATAACCAAATTGGCAATTTGTGTAGTGATTCTCTAAGTTTCATAGTTTTTCATACTTAAAAAAATTCATAACTTTCTTATTAGTTATCCGATTTTACTCAATTTTTTTGCTCTGTTTCTCTTGTTTTTCTGCATCTATTAAAAGCAAATTATTTTTGGAGTGGACTTAGCCTTTAATCAAACGTCAAAGGCTCAAAGCTTCTGCGCTTTGCGCGGGAGGAAACTCCCCTCCTGCACCCACCCCACTATCGCGTGCTCACTACCGCCCCTAAAATAAAATCCTAGCTACGCGCTTGCTCTCTGCTGTAGAATCCGCTAGGTCCATGGTTACACAAGTTGACCATGAGATAGCAATGTGCAAGTTCATCAGTTCAGGGTTGCTTTAAGCAATACTTAGATTTATAGATGTTGCATTTTAGGAGGATTTTAACGCGTCATTATTTCACGGGATAAGGGCGTTAAAAGGTGAGGTAATTTTTGTTTGGGGATCCACGTAAAAGAAAAGAAGATGTTTGAAATAGAAATTAATGACATTTGATTCGGGATATATGTGAAAGAAGTGTAATGTTTAAGATGGAAATTAATCGAAATTGTTTAGGATGTATGTAAAATAGGGGTGGTAATTAGTCACATTTGTTTGGGATGTGTGTAACATATTTTTGGTTTGAAATGGAAATTAAGTACAGTTATGTTTGTGGATTTACATATATAATTATTGAAGGAGGTTACGTTTGTAACCTTGTGTTTGTTTAAGGAGCAAATTCTATAATTAAAATGTGCAACTTTGGTAATAAAATGGCCTTTTCTACTACATTATAGTTGTACTAGTTGAAAAGAAGCATTTACGAGATCAAAGAAGCACCGTTATTAGAAGTGAAATGTGCCCTTTGTAGTTATTGCAAACACGCACATTTTGCCCCCGCCTCCGTGCACGGTCCCAGATTATTTTGTGAATAATCTATTTATCTGATTATGCCTCCTGTCAGGTTTCTACGGTGCTAACAATGCCGAGGCCGCACAGATCGACATCGTGGGTGAGACCGTTAACGATATCGTCGCCAAAGCAATGCCCGTACTCTACGAGAAGGATGAAGAGAAGAAGGTAATAACTGGTTACGATTTGAGGAGGTTTCTATAATGTAGGTGTTGATGTCATAATAATTGAGTATATATTTAATTCGATTCAAATTTTCATCTATTTTCTTCCATAATCATCCTTTATTTTTACACAAAGTGATCGGGTATCTCTCACAAAAATAGAAAATTCCCTTTTGATTTTCAGGAGCTACCATGTTTGTAATATGCCCTCATTTTTGTTTTAAAGCCCCACTGTACTACTTGTAGCTATTTGCGCCCTCTATATAGCAAACAATGCCTAAGCGGTGACCGTTGGTCCCCATGGTCCCTTTTTCTTATGTTAATTGAGAGCTGATTTGATGAGATAACCACCTGTCAGTGACCACGCAGGGAGGTCTAATCCCTCCTGGCCAAACTAGTGCAGACAGGCTTTAAGTAAACGTGGATTTCTTGTTGATGCCTGAAACCGTTTAACATAATGATATACTTCTGTTCTGCAGACGCAGTTGATCTCAATTATCTAAAATAGTAATATTTGAACTATATGGTAAACCTGTATGTCCTGTCGTTTACGCATCGAAGCAATGTCAAAGAGACACAAGATAATAGGTCAAATTGCTCTCTGTAGACAATAAAACAGGGTGAGGAAAAAGAGAAGAGAGAGAGAAAGAAGAGAGAAAGATAAGAATAAAGATAGGAAGAAGTGAAAATGTGAGAAGGAAGAGATTACGAAGAAAAGGGGAGGTAGAGATGCATAATTATCTTTTATTCATGTTTTCCTCTCTTCCCATTCTGCCATGTCTATTTTCACATTTTCAGAAAGAGCTATTGGATGATTTCAGGGATAAATCATCAAAGCCATTTCTTCCTTACCTCAACAACTTGATTGAAAATGCAGGAGGCAGATTCTTTGTTGGAAACTCGGTAAGTAAACGCCCCCCCAAAAAAAAAAATCCCAACATTCCCAAGAAAACAAAATCACTTCAGGGGGGGGGGACTTATTTTTGTTTGCTCCCCCTCTCATAACATTCCCCCTCCCCCTAGAGACACAATCACACTGGGTGAGTCTTGGAGTGCCAGGTTTTAGTTGGACCCAAGAAATCGTGTTTCAGAGAACACAGCTAGAAAGACTTTTTTTGTATCCTACCTCAACCCCATCTCTATTCTATCTAGCGCCATCTCAGGTCAGCTGTAGCAGCTATGGTCCCGTAACTCGCTACTTCCCTGTATCTGCGCTGTTTGTTATCTCATCGAGTCCTATGTCTGCGAAGTGGGAATTGGGTATTGAGTTACACATGCAATGTTGGCAAGTTGACCATGAGATGTTCTGTATCGCTTTAATATCAGAGATGTAATTTTATTTTATTTTTTTCTTACTTATTTTCATGTAGGAAACAGTAGCTGACATCGTCGTCTACTGCCTGCTTGACTTCATATTTCTCATGTTAGAATCAGCAAAGGAGACGTACCCTGCCTTGGCCAAGTTCCACCAGGGTCTCACGGAGAACTCCAGGCTCACGGACTACCTCAAAAACCGTCCTCCAGTATCAAAATAGACAATGGTTCTATTTTCCTAAACAACTACCATGAATAGTAGGTCTTTTCGAGATTGAATGTCTCCGCCATGACATTTAGAATATTCCATGTAAAAAGCGTACTGATATTTTCGCCCGGTATTGAAATCGTCTGTTCGGAGCCAGGAGGACATTAACTCATATCCACAGAGTTAAGGCCCCTCTGCCTCCAAACAGACGAAATGTGCTATATACATGATGTAACACACTTTCTATCTCTCTCTCTCTTTCTTTCTCTTTCTCTCTTTCTCTTTCTCTCTCTCTCTCTCTTTCTCTTTCTCTCTCTCTACATGATGTGTCTTCATTTCAGTTTGCCATGTGATGGGAGCATGTGCCCCATGAATTTAATAGTAATGTATTTGTCAATGTTTGAGGGTTTGAGTAAACATTTTGAAACTGAAATATTCATTGGAGGAAAACTCAAGTCAGATATTTTTGAAATTTGTCTATAAAAGCCCGTTAGAAACATACTTAGTAGATGATAATAAAAAGATATATATGTACATATATATATATATATATATATTTCAAAGAAAATGGTTCCCCGTCTCTGTATATTGTATAAACGTGAGAAAGTGTTGTGTAAATGCCTTGATGTGAGGGCATGCCCCCTCATCCACCCCCTCACATCCTCATCATTGATGTGATCGTGTTCCAAGCGAGTGCATAATGTGATTGTGCGGGCAAGCCTGAATCCGATGACCGGGGCGATTATCTGTAAAGCGCCTAGTCCTTCTTTATCTCTATCTCCCTCTCCGTCTCTCTCCCTCTCTCCTTTCCTCCCTCTCTGTTCCTCACATTTTTCTCCATCTATTTATCTCTCTCTCTCTCTCTCCCTCCCTTCCCACTCTCTCTTTCTCCCTCCCCTCTCTCTCTACACGTTCAATTCAATTCAATTCAATTCAATTTACTTATGTTTCCAACAAAACAATTACAAAATTAATTTTAAACATTTACAACAATTTAAGAATACATATTGGAAACAGAGGGGTCCACTAAAAAGCAATGCTTGTACAAGTGTGGACACCCTTAATGATACTTAAGAATAATGATTAATTAAATTCACAAGTTCTTAACTACAAAAGGAACTACTAAATAGAGAAAATCTCCTTCCCTTCCTCCCCATCCTCCCTCCTTCAGTCTCTCTCAATCTCTCTCTCTCCCCATCTATTACTTTCTGTCTCAGCTCATTTTGTACATCGCTCTACTTTTATCTTTTTGATATTCCCTCAATTTTTGTTTATCTGCTTCCACCCCTTTCATATTACGTAAACACAAAAGATAAAAATAAGCGACATTGTACAACATTATACAACATTATCATGAAATTCATCGATAAGCTATATATTGCTGTAAAGAGGCGAATGATATAAAAATGATATTTTATTATTTTTCTTCGAACTTGACAGATTATTAGACACACATTGGAGACGAGTGCCTTAATTTTTCAATTACCCTTTTTGGGGTTCGTTTTGTTTTGTTTTGTTTAGTTGTTTTTTCTTCTTCTTCACCTCTTCTTCTTCTTCTTCTTCTTCTTCTTCTTCTTCTCCTTCTTCTTCTTCTTCTTCTTCTTCTTCTTCTTCTTCTTCTTCTTCTTCTTCTTCTTCTTCTTCTTCTTCTTCTTTATATCCTTCGTCTTCTTCTTTATCGTAAAATAGGATAATTAGGGAACTATATGTGAGATATGCTTTTTGAGCTTCTTTAGTCAATCCTTCAAAATTTATAAAATGTATACTATATAAAACATTAGGAAACAAAGCATTTTTTGAATAAATGGTTAACGCTAATCTTGAGCTCTGGTAAAGGGCTCGTATTTTGAGAGAAATTGCTATGATTTATTCTGGATTGTTTATCCTGCACTAGATTTTACCCCAAAAAAAAAACAATAAAAACAAACCCACAAAAACTTACTGGGCATCATATGCGATAAAAACCACAACTCCCATTTGCACATACCTGTGCATGGTGTCTGGCCTATATACATACCTGGATTTCCTTATCTTTCTATGCTCATTACTCAGCCACTTTATATTTTCTACCAAAATTGTTTGGCACGTGTCATTTATTTGTAATCTTGAACATTCAGTGTAAGTTTCGTTGGATTCTGTGAGAATCTATTTTCTATATTTATCAGAACTTAAGTTTATCTTTAAGCACAGCGCAATCGAAACTGGGATACATTAGGGGCTGTCCTATTGAATCCCAGTTTCGATTGCGCCATCTTCCAAACAATGAAGAATTCACTGTTGACAATAACAATGTATTTGGCAACATTTCACTTTTGACTTTGCAACATATTCAGGTCTACCGAACATTCAATGATTACATAATCATTACAAATAGGGTGTCATAGCAAAGTGAATTAGGCGGGATTTCCCGTGATACCAAATTCAAGTATGATAATATAGTAACAATAGAGATATCAGTGCTCAAATTTGAATTGTAGAAGTTGTTTGAAGGGTTTATCTATTCGTTGTTTCTATGTGAAATTAATTTTCGTACTAAATGATCAATCTCAAAAGAAGGTGACGGGGCGTGACTTGATATACGAACTGAGAGGCGAGTCTTCGTTGAAACGCTTATAGAAGTCGGCGAGCTCGGGGTAAGGGTCTAAGATATCGGTGATTCGCATGGTAAGGATGATGGCGTCGAAGATGGTGAAAGCGATGAGGTCGGCCAAAGTGATCTGGGAAAAGAAAGTTCACAAGAAAAGATTATTTTAATCATTGAAATCATTCACTTAAAAGAAAAAAAGTTGCAGGATATCAAATCACATTTTATTTTTTAACTGATTCATGATCCCCGACGCCGCCTATTACCACCCTTTCCTCTCCCCTCCCTACCCCCTCCCTCTCTCTCCCTCTCCCCCCTCTCTCTCTCTCTCTCCCTATCTCCCTCTCTCTGCCTCTCTGACTCCCTGCTCCGGAGAATGGGTGAGAGTTATACTGACTTGTGAGGTTTTTCATCACATTATTTTCTCTTTGGTACAGTTAAGGTCACGTAGAATAAAATTGAAAAAGTTTAGTTTTATGAACCAAATGCCGAGATCCCATATGATGGCTTATAAGGACACAAAATTTACAACGGAAGGTTTGGTCATGGAGATTATTGACTTATGCATTCTATTTTACGATGATTTTTCACTTGCTATCAAAGACAGAACTCACTGCGGGAATAAAGAATTGGGCCAGCGAACCAATAAAGAGCACTGGTTGCGCTCCTCCACGAGATATCTGAGCCCCTTTAGCGCTACATTGTTGCTCACTAGCTCTCCTCCTCTTCCACTTCCAAGCGAAAATTGATTACGATTTGACACCATTTGATTCCATGCCTTAAAATTCAACTATAATTAGTATTCTAATGTAATATAATACCTTGTCACCGCAGAAGAATGGTCCTTTGGTTTGAGTGAATAAGTTTACAAGGTATTTGAATTGGGGTACCGACACGGTGTCCTTGAACTCCTGCATATTCTTCGCCTGTTAAAATATAAATTTAAAAAAAATAAAGAAAATAAAAGACATTAACAAGACAAAGAAAAGAAAGCGAAACAATTACAGAAATGCAAAACAAAAATTTCAAGTAGGCGTGATTGTATGAGATAATTTGATTTTTATAATAGAGAGAGGTGCGAGCAGAATTAAAAGGAAATCCTACCTCTAAAACAAGTCGCAATTGAATGGAAAGCAGAGGATTCAGACCAAAAAAAACAGATTGGTTACAAAAATGGATTATTAGCATCTGTATAATGGATACAATTTTGCAATAGGCTGACGTCTGATCGGTACTGAATTACGTCTCAAACAATATTCTGAATTAATTTCATGTTTTTCATAAATATTTTAAAAGAGAAAAAAAAATAGAAAAGATCGCGCTGCCCAATATGGTGACGGTTGCCGGAATGTCGAGTAGTTATGGAAACAAAATATCGGGGGCTACATTCCCCTAACGCCCACACCACCCTCGTAAGTCTGTGGTAAATAACAATCATGCTTTCATATAGTTTTACGGACATTTATCAGTATTAGTACGTAACAGAGTGTCTGAAATCTGAGACTATACAGACTGAATGGTCTTCTGCACCTCATGTACAGCCAGAGATTGGCAGAGTTAGGCTCAGTTCAAGACTAATGGAATCGTGTAGAAGTGTCAGATTGGAGTCTGTTTCTGCAGACTAGCTTTTATCGTGAACATTAAGTTCATTCACGCTCTCACCTTCTTCTCCTCATCCTTATCGTAATAGATGGGGTAGATTTTCTGGATGATGTCGTCTACGCTTTCGGACACCAGTTCGATGACGTTCGTCTGCTCATCAGTCTTTCCATAGTAGCCTGTACACATTCATTAAAAGGGGGCGGACAATAATGATAATTATATACCTCTCTTTAGAAATCTAGCCATCTGATTGGTCGAAATTGGAGTCGTGATTTTAAGCCATGCCCCACTCACAGGGAATATCCATTAATTTGTGCCCTCATCCTCCTGCGATCCCCATTGGTTTACGTGTTAAAATTGTCTTTGTGCGAGGGCGGACACCATACAGTGGTTCTTTTCTGCGATTCTCAAATGATTGAAACTTTCAGTCATTTTGCTAGCAAAGATTAACAGACAGAGTCTCAGGTTTTCTGTGATGTTTTAACCAATCTTTACTCAATAAAAGGCTAAGGTAAGAATTCTTGGTAGATTTTTGTTTTAATTCGTATGATCGGCATATAAAAGTCATATCGACTGCTTTAATACTCGAGGACTGGCTGTTTCTATACTGGCTCGCGGGAAAGTTGCTCCGTTGCCATCACCCCTCGGCGCGCCGCCCACCCAGGCGCGCTTCGGGATGATGGCAACGGATTAACTTCCCTTGAGCGTATAAAAACAGCCAGTCCTCTCGTAGCAGTCGATATCTCTATATGATAATAGTAATGATAATAAGAGATAATAATAATAATAATAATAATAATAATAATAATAATAATAATAATAATAATAATTAGAAGAAGAAGAGCAGCAACAACAACAACAATAATGACAAAAATTATAATAAATTAATTATAATAAATAAATAATGATAATAATAATAATAATGAAAATAATAATAATAATAATAACGATAATAATAATAACAATGATAACTTGTTTACCCAGGGAAGCCTAGCTAATCAGCAACAATGCTGTTCTTCCCGAGAGCCCTGCAATTATTATTTCTCCAGCGATTGCCAGGTACCCATTAATACATGGTTGGAGAGTGGCAAATGTGGATTATAGAAAAGGGGAGGGGCATAGACAGGGGTGGCACACAAACGTACAAAGTGACATAGTTCCGTGGATGGTGGATGGCCTTCTATTTTAGTGGATGAACAGGGTGTATGTACGGCCCCATTGTGCCCCCCCCCCTTTAATGGCTACGCCTGTGATTTGAATCAAGGGTTCTGATTTGGAACAAGATCAAGAATGTTGATATCTTCATCATGTTTATCATGAGAATGGCCTATGACTATTGAAGCCTGACATCTTAGAGACTGAAAATGATATAACTTTCCGGCATTTTGGGAAAACTCACCGAGGTTTCTGGCAAGGT
This sequence comes from Mesocentrotus franciscanus, assembly GCA_037976565.1. Taxonomy (NCBI): domain Eukaryota; kingdom Metazoa; phylum Echinodermata; class Echinoidea; order Camarodonta; family Strongylocentrotidae; genus Mesocentrotus; species Mesocentrotus franciscanus. The sequence continues at coordinate 26,431,398 of CP137685.1, read as the reverse complement.
AGCGGTTGATAGCCTTTCCATGAGGCATAGTCTTTCCATCAACGATGAGAATTGGCACCTGACCGAGGGGAAACACTAATGAAGATAAAAGTGGAGAAGGAACGATGTAGATGAGGAATGATAAAAACAAAGATGCAAATCATTGAAAGTTGATAGAAAGAGAGAAAGGGAAAACAGAACAAGAAGAGGAGTATGATGGCGACAATCGTGAGAAAGAGAGATGGAGAGATGGAGGGAGAGGGAAATGTGGAGACAGTATAAGGGAGAGGTAAAATACAGAGGAATAGAGGAAAAAGACCAACTAAATCTTTAAATTAAGGGGAAAGAGACGGAGAAAGAAATCAATCGATGCATTTGAAATCACCTCAACAACAATATTAAATTTTCAACGCGTACATTCACCACTTCAAACTTAAATACATTATTTTGGTGTTACGTAATAATGTTGCTGTCTGATTGTGTTAGGTCCAAAGATCTGATTGTTTATCGCAGCTTTGTCATTTTAGTCTATCTACAAACTGATGGCCGGCAGACAATCAAGGTCAAGCAGTACTCAAATCAAAAGCGATCAATCATACAAAGATTATGTAATAAAACAAACATGAAATGGCTAATAGACTGAAAAGTGTGATAGTGTATCGGTTTCTAAAGACCACGATGAGTTCAGGACAAACCAAATCACTCCATAATGTATGTTTTTAAAAAAGGGTACTAACATCGTGTCATTTTGTTTATTAGTCTAAGAAATTCTATTATTTTGGAAACAGATGAAAGAGAATAGAAACATACTATCCCATTAAAGCAATCAGTGGACTGTGTTGAATGCGGAAACATAATTATTATGCGAGAAATATTACTTTTAAACCGAAACCCAAAAACTAGTCAGAGCAAAATAACCTGATGATTGTAACGATCGAGTTAAGAATTATGGGGGATGTTGTAATAGGAATATGGGACATTCTATTTTTGTTATTTCTGTAACTTTAACACACGTTAACCATCTTTACTTCACTGGCTTAGAACCAATGTTTGTAATCTATGATGGTTACTTCAAAACAAAAACGGTGGTCTTCTTCTATTTCTTCTTGTTCTTCTTCTTTTTTTCCTTGTTCTTGTTCTTTTTTCTTTTTCTTCTTCTTGTTCTTGTTTTTGTTCTTCTTGTTCTTCTTGTTCTTGTTCTTATTCTTGTTTTTGTTCTTATCCTTATCCTTCTTCTTCTACTTCTTCTTCTTCTTCTTCTTCTTCTTCTTCTTCTTCTTCTTCTTCTTCTTCTTCTTCTTCTTTTTAATCTTCTTCTTCTTCTACTTCTTCTTCTTCGTCTTCTTCTTCTTCTTCTTCTTCTACTTCTTCTTCTTCTTCTTCTTCTTCTTCTTCTTCTTCTTCTTCTTCTTCTTCTTCTTCTTCTTCTTCTTTTTACTCACACTCTTTGTTGTCCTTCATGGCTGGCCACTCATCTCGTTTCATCCGACAATCCTCAAACTCCACCCCCTTGAGAGTGAAGAGCATTCGAATGACCTCCGCCCTTCCACGAGCATCAAAGTACATCAACTTATACTGCGGCATCTTGGTGAACTGGTGATGGTGGTATAGTGGTAGAGATGGTAGCACGTTGTGGTGGGGATGGTGGTAGTGGTTGAGTGACTGCTGATGCCGGTGTTGGTAGTCGGAGTGGTGGTGTGATGGCCGGTGGCGTTCAGACTACTGGCGTGGCATGTGTGCGTTCCTGTGTTCGAATCCAAGGATACATACTATAGACCTAATTCTTTCAAAAGAGCCGTATATTTTTCAAGAGTTCAAAGTCTCAAAGTCCTGATTCTATAGGCTGAGATAAAGTTAAGCTTCAACTAAGTTTTATAAATGTATTACGTAATAATACTTACATTTACAAGAAGCTTACCTCATGTACAAACATTGTTACAGTAGGCCTAAATAACGCAAAGACTGCAGAAAAATTAAAATGGGCGACCAGAAGCTAGGCAAACTTCTTTATTAGTGGATAGATATAGGGCATATTTGTTAATGCCATAGGCGCAATAACAGATCCGGGTAGGGACTCATGCACGCACGTAGAAGTGTTGTGGTCTAGTGGCCAATAAGCCTCAGGACTGTGAACTATACAGGGTTCGAATCCCTCCCACAACATTAACGTCCTTTGGCAAGACATTTATCTGCATTTGCCAAACTCGACCCAGACGAAGTACCCTAAGTGCATGGTATACCTCCTAGAAAAAAGTCTTTAAAATGCTAGAGCGCCATATTGTCAGCCGTGCATACATGCAGGCGCGGATCCAGGGGGGACCAGGGTGCCTTGGTCCCTCCCCCTCCCCAACCAAAAGAGAGAGAGAGAGAGAGAGAGAGAGAGAGAGAAGGAAAAGAAGGGAAAGGGAAAGAGGAGAGAAAGGGAAAGAGAAAGAAAGAAGAGGAAGCAGAAAAGAAAAGGGGGAAAGAAGGAGATCGGGGCTGAAAGGGCCTTGCCTCCATCATTGTACAAATGTATTTATTTATTTATTTATTTATTTATTCCTGTTTGATAACAATAATACGAATGTATAATATATAACAGCAACAAAACAAAATGCAGAAGATCGAACACTACATGTCAGGGCCCGCGGAACGGCGGGGCTCGGGGGCTCGAGCTCCCCCCCCCTTTTTTTGTGGAAAAAGTATATTAAAGAAAAATAGAAAGAAAGAGAGAAAAACGAAAGAAAGACCTGCCAGTGTCACAAAATAATAAGGTATCAAAATATGATGCTCATCTGACCGTAATTAAATGCCTAAAACCCCTGAGCTTCCGGGGGCTCTGCCCCCTGGACCCAACCTAGGGCCTGCCTTCTGGATGCTCATCTGACTGCAATGTAACGCCTAAAACTCCTGAGCTTTCGGGGGCTCCGCCCCTTGACCCCCGCCGGGGCTTTGCCCTAGACCCAACGCCGATTTACGCTACGCTCTAATACCTGCATGATCGTAAATACTTAGCCTCCCCCGCACCCCCCCCCCCACCCAGCCACTTTAAAAAACGTTAATCAGCAGGGCATGCCTGCATGTAAGAGTGGTGCATGGTGATGCGGATTTTCTACCCCAAACGATTTTGCTCATTATGCTACTGCTTTAGTGGTCGATCACCATTACGTACCAGTATTGGCTCGCACAATTTCAAATTTCCCCCAAAGGAGTCCTGGATCCGCGCCTGCATGTGCATGCCGTAGTACATGCTACTAGTACAGCCGGATCATGTATTAATTATGTCTGACAGACATGGGCAACATATAGGCCTACATAATAAGAACCCACAATTACCACTATTTAAAGTATATTAGACTATTATGATTTGACCCATATCTATATACGAGGTGCACGTATAGTACCAACACTATAATCTGGACAGCTAATATAGTTATATTTGTTTCAATTTTGTTTATTTCATGCCTATATAATTATGTGGAAATACTCATAGCTGACATGAGATAAAGATCCAGGCCCGTCGTACATATAGGAGGGGAGATCGAGCTAGGTGATGTGATGGGACGTGCGATCGATACTGAATTAAGTAGACCTATATTTTATAATATCTTTAAAATTACATCATTTAAATATATATCTTATAAGAATACTTCGATTAAAACATATTTAAAGTACTAATTAAAACAGCACTTATAGTAATTAAAGAACTGCTTTACAATACGCCTACAGCCTACAACCCAAACTTGTAAAGCAAGGTCGAGTCTTCTATAAATTCCTCATTAACTGCTTTTTTATGTTCGTTTGACGAGAATGATCACCTTGCCTTATAAATTGGCATGTACATATTCATATAGCTCATGACTTTGTTTTGGTTTTGATTTCTTGGTCTCTTTTCAGATGTAATTATTCATTCCTGTGATATAACTTGCTTTTACTTTACCGGTTAGATGTTTTTTTGCTTGATATTGGCGATTTGAATTATTTTAGCTCTTGAGTAGAGACTAAACAATGACATTATGCCTAATAAAACGTGCTGTACTTTTGTTATGATTGCAACATGGCCTGTAAAAGTGAGAGCAGACGAACTTATAGTTATATAATGATGTGTTTTTTAAGCATGTATTTAACGGCCTGGGTAGATTGGTCGAATCAGACGGTGATTGTGCAAGGCTTGGAAAGGAGGCACATCGGATCTGTCATCCATATTTCATGTAAGTCTGTTGAAAATTATTGAATGCTTTCTGATCGAGTTTCTCTCAACGGTCAACATATGTTATAGGCCATATGCACTGGCGCTGCACTACGCGTACCAACGAGGATCATGCAAGCGGGATTTTACTCTAGCTAGTCGCGAGTATGGCGCGCCGTTTGACCAATAATTCAGATAAACACTGTTTATCGTCGAAAAACACTGTTTATCAAGCGATAAACAGTGTTTATCGCGATAAACTATGTTTGTCGAGAGAAACTATGTTTATCGACTGATAAACATGTTTTCCTGATAAACAATGTTTCGCTCGAAAACATGTTTATCGGCGAAAAACACTGTTTATCGAGAGAAACTGTGTTTTTCGACGATAAACAGTGTTTATCTGAAATCTTTGTTTGGGGCTACAAAAGACGCCCGCCCCACAGCCTTAAATTGACATTTTTGCCGGGGGCTCCTAGCCTAATATCGTTTAGTAGGTCCTAAGGAAGTCCTGTACCAAAAATGGTGCTTTTATCAGGCAAGTAACGGTAATTTCACTAAGCCACCTGACTTACGTGCGGAGTGGTGCATACGGCTCTGATCTAGAATACGAGTGCGTGCCATTTGCCCAATAAATCAGATAAACACTGTTTATCATTGATAAACACCGTTTATCGTCGAAAAACAAATTTATCGAGCGATAAACAGTGTTTATCGAGCAGTGAAAAATACACGGGGGCTCGGGGCGAATTAGCCCCCGAAATGCTAAAAAGAGCCCCCGAAAGTCATAAAAGAGCCCAAAAAAATTTGCATAGAGTTCAATGCAAAACAAATTAAAGAGTGTTATTTTCATGCAAGCAAGCTTGAAAAGTAGCCCCCGAAATTTTTAAAGTATTTTTTTCCCTGGAATATCGAGAGAAAAACACTGTTTATCGAGAGAAACTATGTTTATCGACTGATAAACGCAGTTTTTCTCGATAAACACTGTTTTTCAGTGATAAACACTGTTTATTGAGATATACTTTGTTTATCGACTGATAAACACAGTTTCTCTCGATAAAACCTCGATAAACGGTGTTTGTCGGCGATAAACAGTGTCTATCTGAATTATTGGTCAAATGGCGCGCCATACGCGAGTCTTTAGGCTTCTACTTCTAATAAAGTTTTAGCTCTCTCGGGCTTGAAAAACTGACAAGCAGATCATTTCCGGCCACCAAATGATTTCTCTTTAAAGTTTTAGGCTATCTTTATAGAAGCAAAACATGTCATTTTCTTGAAAATTGTTGTAGGTATAACTATAAGTCATTGTAATTTGTATTCCATAATTCATAAAGATAAATTTTACAGATTACTTAATACAGGGGTTCAAAAACTAAACTTTAATTTCGGCGCGCCGACCACCCAGGCGCGCCTTGGGGTGATAGCAGCGGATGCAACTTCCCCTTGAGCATATAAAAACAGCCAGTCCTCTCGTAGCAGTCGATATCTGTATACTATAATAATATAGTTACTTTTACTTAGTTTAATAATAATAAAATATGTACTTTAGAGTTTAAAGTACATACCGTATTTTATGATGGCAGGATGCAACCTTTCACGCGAGCCAGTATATAGAAACAGCCAGTCCTCGAATATTAAAGTAGCTGATATCTCTTTTATATACCGAATTGACACAAAAATCTACCAAGAATTCTTACCTTATCCTTTTCTTGAGTAAAGATTGGTTAAAACATCCCAGAAAAACTGAGACACTTTCTGTTATTTTTAATCTTCGCTGGAAAAATGACTGAAAGTTTCAATCATTTGGGAATCGCAGACAAAAAGCACTGTATGGTGTCCGCGCGCTCGCACAAAGAAAATTTTAACATGTAAACCAACGGGGATCGCAGTATGAGGGCACTTTTCAAAAGACTATTGACTGGTAAGCAGGGCATGCTAAAATCACGACTCCAATTTCTACCAATCAGATGGCTAGATTTCTAAAGTGAGGTATATAATATAAACTATAAATAACCATGAGGCATGATAAATTGATAACTAATTATAGGACACAAATACAGCACTTAACTTTAGAATACCCCACCACAAAAATTGACCGGACGTTCGCAGGTTACCCAACGCTTTGATATCATCAATGAAGCTAAATCTGAAGAATTCAATTAAATTTCTTATTTAAAGGTACTAATGTCCCATTTGCAGGCCAAAAAATGAAAAGGTTAAATTCCAACAGCATTTGAAAGACAATACTTATTTAGAACTTCTCTCATAACGAAAGGGCTTGAAAATGGCTTTTAGTGAGAAAATAACGACCGTTAGTTGTCGAAGCGACGCAAGATATTGCAATCACCTAAGTAATAGTCTGATTTTCAGACCCTTTTACCGAATAATTAATTTTGGCCATTACAAGTAGTGGGTTATTGATGTAGACAAATGTTCGTGTACCTGTTACAGCTCATTTTATGTTTGTTATTACCAAAGATAAAAGAAGTCAGTCAGTCACTCAATAGTGTCTGACAGTGCAAGTCTAGAAGGTAAACGGGTTTCCTTGCATAATTTAAATACTAGGACACTGCTAATGTTTAAATTTCACATATATATATAGAACATACATGACATATATTCATAATTCCTGCAAAGTTCTACAGAATTTGATGTTGGCTGCAAAAGGGACATAGTATCTTGTAAGTAACACTAAACTTCTAATTACTCTAAACCTAATCCTAACCATATCTCTAACCCTAACCCTAACTCTAAGTCTAACCCTAGCCCTAGGACTTGGACATTTATGTATATACATGAACCCTATTGGTGGGGTATTCTAACGTCTTTTGTGACACACACACCCCTTTCATCTGCAAGAATCTTCAGGGGTGAAGGAGGCAGATTATGACGAAGAAGAAGAAGATGTCTAAATTAGTCAGGCAGGAATTTTAGACTCTAAGTCTAAAAAGTACCTGAGAATGTTAGGGGGATTAAGTTTTCTTTTTTTTTTCTTCTTCTTTTTGGGTTGGCAGGGTTATGAATATAAATGTCAAGACATTTTTCAGACTTAACCTCTCACCCGGCCCCTCCGGACGATTTATTCTGAATCTGCCAAGTGTAGGCCTACATAAGATTCAGTACTACATGTAGCTTCCAGTCAATACGGAATTCTCTCATTCCCATATGTTTGAACTTGGTCCACCTGGCCTGCATGGTTCTCTTTCGCAATTGAATTTATTTATTGTCATGCACAAATAATAGGAAGGCATAAGAATCATCTTACGACTCACATTGGTATAAAATATAACAATACATTAACATATCATAAACAAATAACTACAAATAGCATAAATAACATAACAATGTAATATAATTTAATCTTTCTGTTGAGAGCCAGAGGAATTATTTGTATTATTTGTACTCCCCTGGCTTCCAAGTCCCAACAGACAATACTAACTTAAATATATTCTAGAAAATGTTCATGACAACAATCAATGACGTATAAATAGAACAAATCACAGCCAAGGTCTAAAATCAATTATTCATCAATAATTACAAATTTCAGATAAAAACTGTATATTTTTGGTAGCAGACATAAACTAACTATATATCATACTGGATGTCAAAGAGGAGAGACAAGAGAGAGAAAGATAGAGAGAAAGAGAGAAAAGGAGAAAGGAAGAAAGAGAGAGAGAGAGAGAGGAAGAGAGAGAGAGAGAGAGAGAGAAAGGAAGAGAGGAACAGTTCAGTGTGAGATGATGCATATACAATTTCATTCAAACCATTGCTTTGTAATAGACATTATTATTATTGCACCTGTGCTTAATAGTACTGTTACATAACATATGAAACACTATTATGCATGCCAAAAAGACAACTGTATGCTAGTACATGTACATATAGATAGTAGATACACTGTACAGTTGAAAGAAGAAAATTGATGTCAGATATAAGAGGCGAAAAGAGAGACAAGAGAGACAGGAAAGAAACAAGAAAGAAAGAAAAGCGGAGAAAAGGAAAGAAAGGAAAGGGAGGAAAAGTGCAAAGTGAGATATTGAATATATTGTCGAATTGATGGGTCTACATGTCACTCACGAACTACCAACCAACCAACCATAACAGCAGGGAGGACCCCCTCCCCCTTGACCTTATAAAAGCCAACCCATCCTCACCCCCTGTACTTCCAAGATATGAAGAGAGAGAGAGAGACAGACAGAAAGAGAGAGAGAGAGAGAGAGAGATCGATAGGATATAGAGAGAGAGAGAAGAAGAGAGAGGAGAGAGAAAGAGATAGATAGAATGAGAGGGTAGGCCGGGGAAGTACTCGGAGGTGAACAGGGTCACTCATCTACAAAAATTGTTATTAAATGCTTTCATTGCACTTGGGAGAAAGGACATGCCGAACCTATCAGTTCTTATTCTAGGTATGTAGCTTAATTCTTCCTGATCTATTAAAGACCACTTCCTTATGCAGAGGGTGATTAGAATCCTTCACAATCACTTGCAACTTAGCCAATACCGCCCTTTCTGCAACATCGTCAAGCTCTTTCACAGAGACCCCAATTACTCTGCTGGCATGTTTCACTATTCTATTCAACTTTGCTTTGTTTTTCCCACTATAAGGCTGTTAAACCAGGCTAGACAGCAGAAACAGATGACTGACTGAATGACACATTGGTAGAACAGGAACATTGTATCACTTTTCACATGTAATGCTTTCATCTTTCTTAGAAAATACATACGCTGGTTACCTTTGCTTTGTATTACCTTCAATTCAATTCAATTCATTTTATTTGCACATTTGATAAAAAAAAATCACAGTTACAATCATACACAATACAAAGTAAATTCCAACAAATAACACAACAGAACAGAAGTATCAAAATGTGGGGGGACAAACGAAAGGCCCAAGGCCTATCAAAGGTTTGTCTCTAAACTATATGAGTAATTAAATATAAATTAAGTGGTACAACAGGAAAAAAAGAGAAAACAAGGCAAACGTACCGCTTTACAGACTCAGAGGGTGTATGATTTAATAAGATTAAAGTCATACATTTTTTAAAAACTAGATAAGGACGGGCGATTCTTTATCTCGAACCCAAGATTATTCCACAATTTTGGACCACTAAATTTTATTGTGGTACGGGAAAATTCATACTTATATTTTGGAATTCGAATGTTGTTGGACTGTCTAGTGGAGTATGGTACGAAAGAACAATTTTCGGGAAAACAATCATTTAAAAACATTGGCAGCAGACCGTGCAAGTACAAAAACATAAAGCTGGCTAATTGCAACTTGTGGATATCTTGAACTTTCAACTGTTTAGCTTTAACAAATAGAGTACCGAAGCTGTGACGTCATAAAAATCTATTTTTGGAATTTCTCAATTTTTTCTTCATTTTCCGAAAGAGCATCAAAATAATGTCCAAATGTTGAAAACCAATTGAATATGTAGTATTGGCCGAGATATGACCACCTGAATAAATAGATTGCCTATGGGAACTCAGTGTTATATTGCTCTGGTTCATAACATTAGGAGCCAGAGCAATATAACACTGAGTTCCCATAGGCAATCTTTTTATTCAGATGGTCATATCTCAGCCAATACTTAACATATTCAATTGGTTTTCGACATTTGGACATTATTTTTGGTGCTCTTTCGGAAAATGAAGAAAAAATTGAGAAATTCCAAAAATATATTTTTGATGACGTCACACTTCACCACTCTATAGAGGACCTGTGTGTGCTAAGGGTGCTGAACCAGTAATAATTTGTATTGCTCTTTTTTGTAAAGTTATAATTCTATTAAGATGGGTTGAAGCACAACTACCCCAGTCCCTAAATAATGTTACAGTATGTCAAATAAGGTATAATCATAGACCGATAAATAAAATAGCAATTAGAATATGGTGAGGTGAAACTTTCTTTAATCGATTTAACGCCCCAATGACTTTTTATATTTTGCATGCTGTCTCAGAATATCATTTATGTATAGAATAAAAAGTAAAGGCCCTAACACAGACCCTTGTGGAACACTGATGTTTACATTCTTGGTAACGGAGGATTTGTTATTAATAGAAACATATTGCACTCTGTCATGTAAATAACTCTCAAACCAATCTAAAGCTGTACCACGAACACCATTTTAGTGTTTCATTTTTTGAATTAATATATGATGATCAACACAATCGAATGCCTTTGACAAATTCAAGAATAAACCTATAATACACTTCTTATTTTCAAAAGCTTCAGATATATTATTTGTAAGTTCAAGTAAAGCCATATACATGTATGATGAAAAACCTTTTCTAAATCCGAATTGCTTGGAACTTTGGAATATAATATATCATGTTTATGGGCAGGTCCAAGCTATTGTTCCCTCTGGGGGTCAAATGTCATCTTTATATATATATTTGACAAACTATACATCATTTTAAAGCTGAAACTATGAATTTTATGAATCTGATAAACAAAAAATATTTTAATCAAAATACGAAGAATGCCAAGGTCACGAACTCCGATTTTTATTAATTAGCGTGACGTACGGGACATTACATTTTTATTTTTGTATCTCATTTGAATTATCTTTTTTAAATTAAATATCTCAGGACATGTAGACCATCATGCTGGAAAATAGGAAAAAAATATAAAAACTTTCAAAATTAATTAATTATGCAAATGAGATAGGTTCCAAAGTGTGATGTCCCGTACGTCACAATTTTGAACATAATTTGTTTAATTTGAATTATGAAAATATATATTTTTTAAAAGATATTCTAGGAAGTTCTAATTTAGATGAATACCTAACAAAAAATACAAAAATTCTGTGTTGATTACATAATCAAATTAAGAAATGTGACGTACGGGACAAGTGTGTGACGTATGGGACAACCCCATATAAAACCACTGCAAGATGTGAAAAAGGAAATGACCAAAAGGAGAATATATACTGTGTTAGGAAACTTGTCGTATACAGGGATATATAAACATTCCAACTGCGTCCCTTCTAGGAATTTACTTGTACTGAATTTGATGTCATTAGTCTCAAAACCAGACCCCTGGTATTATTAACTTTGGTATTTTGCCAGTTGATGTCCCAAACATTGGCAGGATGCTAAATATGTCAATCATAATAGTGTACTAGTTCCTCGAATGAGTCTAATGAAATGATATGTTAGTAGATGCACTAGAAGCTGGCTTTTACAACTCATAGATGCTGCCAGTTGGTTAGTAGGGAGGGGTCACTGTAGTTCAAAAGGGCACTGTGCATGGTAGAAACACAAACATTGTTGTTTTTTGTACAGTCAAAACTGCTTTAGTGACCACCTGTATATAAAGACCACATTTTTTGTTTCCCTTGAACAAGATTTTCATCACTTTTACACCCATGCATTTTTGTTGATTTACGCTTTAATCTTTTGAATTGTGGAAAAGGTCACACAAACCTTTAGGGTTTCTTATATCTGGTGGTGTTAATAATATGTCTTAATAATCAATACGAAATACATTCAAGATTTATATTTTTGTATCCATCTTTCACAAACATGTACATTAAAGTACATCAAAATTCTTGAATATATGACAGCAACATATACATGCTCTAATCTGTAATAAAAAAATAAAAAAAAGACAATATGTTCAGCGTTATCTTTGAATTCCATCAAAATTCTGTGATATTACTATCAAGTAATTCAAACAAGCTATGAAGAAAAGACTTCATATTTGTAATATTTTTTTTTTCACAAACACTTAGAGCATAAGAAATGTTCTTTGACAAAATATGATTTGCCAAGTGTGCCCCTGTGTTTCAAACAATTTTAAATAAAAGTTTTCAAGTTCAAGTTAATCTTCTTCATTAATTTTTATTTAAAAAAACATTTAGCAATGTTGAATGGAATGGATGACATAAATGAGAAAAGAAGCATGACTGCACATGATAGATGGGTAAATGGAATAAAAATGGTAATATAGTGTGTATTGAATGTAATTCAATTTGTTTTCTTTATTAAAGTAATATTTGTATTGATTTACCTCATAAATTAACACAGAGGATATAGTGATGATCAGAGGATCTAATCGGGTTCTAAAACACTCTAATTGTCACTGATTTAAGTTAAATTTGTTCACATTTAACAAATTTTGACGAAAATTCTTCATTTCAATGCATTTTCCCATAGGGAAAAGTTGTCCCGTACGTCACGTGTCCCGTACGTCACATACACACATTTATGTTTTGGTATATTACATAACAACGAAAGGTCAGAAAAATATGGTAATAATTGTGATTAATGCTTGATTCCATAATGAATTAAGATATCATTACCATAAATCTCATAACTTAATAAATTCAGAGAACTTTTACGATGAACTTATTTTTGAAAAAGTCAGAAATTCTCTGGTCCCGTACGTCACGCAGCACATTAATTACATTAAAAATTAATTTAAGAATTGGTCAGAACTAAAACTTTCCACAAATGAACTAGCCTATAATAGCCACAGACTCATTCCAAAAGATAGCCATATAAATAATTTCATCCGTTGTTATTTCTTGTTTAAAGTCTCAGAATGTCCCGTACGTCACGATCCAAATAGCTTGGACCTGCCCGTATGTAAGAAATTTACCAAACGACTGTACATTAAATTTTCGAATATTTTGGAGAAAATAGATAGTACTGATATTGGTTGATAATTCGTCAAAAGCTCTTTGTTCCCTTTCTTAAAAACTGGTATAACTTTAGCGATTTTCATACTTCTGGGAAATATACCTGCTTGGATAGACAGATTAAAAATATTGCATAAAGGCTGTGCCAAAAAAACAGTTGCCTTTTTTATAACACGTGTGTTTATATCATCGTATCCAGGACTTTTACTGCTATCCATTATTATGAACAATTTCTAGAATTTCAAAAGGTTTAATCGGATTAATGAACATAGTTTGAGAATTATCTTGACCAGGTAGAAAATTAGAGAAATGTGTAGAAGTATGAGGTAAAGTACTCACCATATCAGATGCAACTCTACTAAAATATTCATTAAATGTATTAACTATTTCTTGACCGTCATAGATACATATTCCATTTTTTTCAATATAATCGAATTGTACCTTTCCACGAACTGAAGAAAGTAATTCATTTATGATTTTCCAAGTTCCTTTAGTATTATTTCCAACATCCTTCAATTTTTTACAGTAATAATTCCTTTTACATTTATGTATTGCACAGGTGACATTATTTCTTATTGAAATATATACTGATTTCCGGTATATGCTTGGATTTTTGATATATTTCTGATACATTATATTCTTCTTTTTGCACAGTTTTTTTAGTTTTGGAGGTAAACCAAGGCTTAGAAATAGATTTGTTCTTACGTTGGGTACATGTATTTAGAAATGGAAAACATTTATTATAGTTGTCATTCAAGATACGCATAAAACAATCAAATTGACTGTCGACATCCGTATTATATGTATGCATATCCCAATTTATTTCTACTAGCATTTCACGAAATTTGGCAATGTTATAGTAATAATAATAATAATAACAACGTTTCTTATAAAGCGCTTACCACCGAAGTCTCTATATACATATACAATTACATATAAAACAAAACAAAAAAGTGCAAATAAACCTACAAATTACAATACATATGAAATACACATCAATGTGAACAGAGTAAGTTAATCATTAAAAGCAATTTTGAATAAATGTGTCTTAAGAGAAGTTTTGAATTGGCTAACAGTTTGACAGTTTTTTACATTTAACGGTAGTTTGTTCCAAAGTTCAGCAGAAGCTTTGGAAAAAGAGCGATGGCCATAAGAAAGAGTTGATACAGAAGTAGACATTGGGTTTAAAGTACCTGAGCGAAGAAATGTCACAAAATGTCACAAAATGGACAAATTATACATGTACTGAAAGCTTACACCAATATGAACACAAATCATCTGCTCTAAAGTATTATAAATATAAATGAAACGCGATAAGATGCTTTTTCCAAGACCCTTCTCAGAGCTTCTTTTCCTGGCTTGAAAAATAAAATTACGGAGTACAGACTTATGACGTCAGAGGTTGGGCACCATCGAAATTCCTAGGCCTCTCGCTCAGCTCGCGTGCAGTATTTTGCATTCAGTATACATTACCCAGACTTCGAATGATTCATACCTAAGCCAGCTTTGATGAAAGTGGAATAATAATCTCTCGAAATCAGGAAATTACATTTTAATATTGCATATTAAGCAAATTATGTAATGTAATACCAGGGGGTGAATTGTGCAGATCGATTTGTCCAAATATTCTTCCGTTTTGTGTAATTTGCTGTGAAGTTTTCGGTCATGGCTTGGCATGTGCAAGATGATTGGTGATTGCTGTTGAGTGTTGATAAATCGCGAGAGTCCCTTTGGCTTTGCATTTTTATGATGTCGTGCAGTTCCATTTATGGTGCATATATGTAATTGGTATTCGCAAGATATAATCTCACATCTATTCTTCTTTGTTTTTATCCGTGAAATTTGCCAAAATAGCCCTACACTTTCTAAAAATTAGAAAATGTCTCGCCCAGTCGGTCACCCCAGTGCATGACGGATCGATCGCCAGGTCAGCGGGGCCGGTGCGGCGTGGCAGCTCGGCACAGCCAGCTCGAACTTGGGAATTTCATGGTGCTAGTGTACTTTCATATCCATTTTTGACCCGCAACTCCGGCGTGGAGATAGCCTACTAAAACATACAAAAAATCAAATATATCACTGTCACTAGTTGTGGAGCTGTGCTCATCAACTTCGATATCTAAATTTAGTAAAACTTCTTCCTCAAGCTCGGACATTGTGATAGGATATTTCGCTCGACTGGCTTTTGTATACGCGTATAATGCATGCAGCGGACAGAGCTGTGTGAGGGGCTTGGGAGCACTCTCGCTCATGTGCCCAACCTATTACGTCACACATCGTACCAGCGAACAGCGGGCTGATCGAGGGAAAAAAACGGGTAGCAAATTCATCATTTTTGATAGCAGATTAGTCAATTCTGTAACAATTTTTGAAAAGTAAATATGAATTATTAGAAAGATTGTAACATTACCTTTGCAATGATACCAATAATATTTAGGATAAAAGCATTTTAAAACCTTCGCTCTGGTACTTTAATTGAGAAGATGACCGAAGATTACGTGAGGGTTTATATTCATGGATTAGTTCTTGCAGATAAATTGATGCCAATTCATTGATGGCACGTTTTTTAACAGTTGTATATTTGTTAAAATCATCCGCAAGCTTGATATATGAAAAGATAGATAGGTGATCACCGACATCGGTAACCATAATACCTGCATTCAAATTATTTTCAGGTCTATTTGAAAAAATATTGTCAATGAGAGTGGCCGATGTCCTTGAAAATCATGTTGGTTTTAGGATGAAGGGTGTGAACGAGTATTAAAAAAAGTCATCAGTAAGTCTATAAATGTGTTGGTATTTGTTGAAATTGTAGCACATAATAAATCAATATTGTAATCTCCGATCAACAGACACTCTTAGTGTTCATTAGTTGTTTGTAGCAGTGGTGCCTCTAAAATATCAAAAAATGCAGAGACAACTTGATTGGGCGGTCTGTACCCAATAGCGAGTATAATTTGTTTATATTTACTATATATTTCAATGAACAACATTTCAACAATGCTAAATATATTACTCATTTCAACAGAGACAACGGGATCGATATCCCCGAATTTTGGATGCGTACGATACGCCGCCATGACACTCCCCGTCCAGCCGGCCAGCACCGGTCGATTCCATTCAGCAGAGGGGCCGAGCCAGGGCCCGTTGATTGGTTGAGCTCGCCATTGCTTCCGCCCAGCAGGCGAGCCGAACCAGCGGCCTGCTGATTGGTCGAGCACCGTGTGCGTCGACCATTAGGCTATTTGCATAATTAACCGAACCAGCGGCCTACTGATTGGTTGAGCACCGTGTGCGTCGACCATTAGGCCATTTGCATAATTAGCCGATAGGCCAATAGGCCTTGTGCATTATTGTTTCCAATTATCGATCGAATTATAGACCGTCGCGCCGGTCCTCCCGTAGAGTATAAAGCACCCTTGCTTACATTAGTTTTTATCACCTGACGAAGTGTTGCAGCGGCGCACGAAACGTCGAGATCTTTTAGATTCCTTATTGACCACATTGCGAGACAACCGAAACATTTCAACAGTTTCATTAAAAACATCCAAATCAGTTCTTCTTTTAAATTTGATTGTATTTTTTATATAGAAACCTACACCACCGCCATGTTTACATTGCCTTCCTTGACCAAGAAAGGCGTAACCGTCTAAGTTGAGAGATTCATTACCACTAAGCCATGTTTCAGACAATGCGATAATAGAAAAAGAATGGGAAACAGATGAGAGAGTATGTACAATTTTCGAAGTTTTCTTAAGACTTCTGCAATTGAAATGAAGTAACAACGTTGTCAAAATCTTGGGGAAGTACATAATGTGTGTCATTAACAAAATCATTCTGTATTTCCGAAAGGTTATCGTATACTGAATCTGTACAAATACACCCTTGACTTTCATTGCTGTTTCTAAAAATTTGCCTCTTACATACAACACAACACTGAGTAGACGACATTAAAAGCAGTACCGGTATACAAAAAAACAAGTTAGAAATACAACAAGTATTTTACATTTAAAAGTTCGAGTATTAAAAATGTAGAAAACTTCACACTCCAGGGAGAGATATAATTCATTAAAATGTCAGCCCAATCGTTCACAATATCGCTAACGTGACACAATTATCAAAGGTTTGCGAGGTCGATATCTGAGCGTATAACCTTGATATTACTATCCCACTTCAGTTTGTTATCAATTACAATTCCTAAGTATTTACATTCAGCCACCTGTTGTATGGCTTTCCCTTCAATGTATAGGGGCACGTGATTTGTGCCAACATTTTTTCTGTAGTCAAAGATCATTTCATGAGTTTTTGTGGCATTTAAAACAAGTGAATTCTCTTTGCTCCAAGAAACAAACTTATCAACTCTATCCCTATATGCAACTTCATCACTGTTGGTGATCTAGCCAATGATACAAGTATCATCTGCATATTTTACTACTTGACAAGATGAAACAGTTGAGCAAGAGAAATCACTAGTAAGCAAGGTATAAAGGATGGGCGAGAGCACACATCCTTGTGGAGTGCCTATAGCTGTGCTTAGTCGTCTAACTTGGGACATAACATTTCCAACACGTACTTGTTGCAGTCTGTTAGTCATGAAATCCTTTAACCATTGACATCATTTGGGATTCACAACTAGTACTATTAATTCACAACACTGCTTAGTTTTTTTCACCAAGGTTCCAGGAACTATCATATTAAATGCAGAAGAGAAGTCTACAAAGAGCACCCTAGCATATGTACCAGCAATGGGTTAACTTACTTATCATGGGTTAAAGTTTATAGGCCTATATTCATGATATATTTTCTTTATTACACAGTACAGCGGAAGATCAGCCAAGATGGCAGAAGGCTTCGGGAAAAAGAAGTGCATGACTCGCAGTGGGACGACTTTGCGACACATCCGAAGGCAAGCTACCTGTGGCAATATGTCTGCCTTCAAAGGGCAGTATGCCATCGTCAAAGAGAAGACTGGATTATTCAATGCCAGCCATTCAATGGATTTTGAGGAGATTGTTCAAGATGGTGGATTGGAGTCAAATTTAGGTGCGTATTATTTGTGTGCTTTTTTAAGCTTTAAAAAAATATTCATTCCTTTTTATTAAATTTGTGGGTTCTCCTTTTTGTTTTTGTCATACTTGAAATTATTGCTTGTGCTTGCTACATATGTACTTGTCATGCAAGAATCCTCAGAGTAACTTCCCACCTCTCTCTGTCACCCCCTCTCTCTCTCTCTCTCTTTCTCTCTCTTTATCTTTATTTAAAATGTTTGCTCAGGAGCCGAAGTCAAAATAGGTACATGTTATACCCAATAAAAATGATTACAGGTACATGTATCTCTAGGTAATTGCTCCAAAGTAGTGCTGGGACCGTGTACACAAACAAACCACCACTACACGTGTAGAAAATTCACTACACGAATAAACGAAAGAAAAAACAACTCACCTGTTTTTCAGCATTATAAATTGCTGAAGTCAATATTTCACAAAGATATCAGTCTAAAAATAAAGTTTAAATTCTAATGCTGCTTCATTAAATGATCATTTCCATACACTGTTCAACTTTGATCCAATGCCGTTGAATCTCTTCTCTTGTCGTCATGCAAACACTGCCAATCATTGTGGTCTGACTTTCCCATGAGCGCGATGATTTCGTGTGCAGTACAGTCACTACAGTAACAACTTTTCAGAGAAAATACTTGTTCTGACCATGGACCCTATGACAGACAAGCCAAGACGAGTAGAGCACTTGCAATTTTTTCCCCTGAACGCGAATGCGTGATGGTTTCAGTTGTTGGTTTCTTTTAGTACATAAAAGATAATACTGCAAGCCATTGCAGCATTGGGGACGATGTAGAAAATCATTAGAAATTCGGAATTTAACATTATTTGAATGAGAAGTCGGAAAATCAATATTTATCGCAAGGATCACATTTTTATGAAGTCGTAAAATTCAGCTGTCATGTACATGTATGCTGGTCTTACGTGGCTGAAAATGAAATACTGCTTTTGTTTTTTTGTAAATTTTGTAATCCTGTACACGTGTACATGCATGCATGGATAAACTGCCTGTGTACACGGATAGGAAATTACACGCTAACTCCCAGCACTACTCCAAAGCACGACTACTGTGTGTTTTAATTCATGAATTTAGAACTTGAGCTGCCTTGGTAATCTGGTATACAGGAAGAAGTGAAGGTGTAGATTAAACTTCAGTGCTAAATTTGATACCTGTTATACAATTAAGTCTTTGAAAATGAAAATCACCCCTATTTCTCACTTATGTGTTCTCAGGAATTGGTGGTTTTGATAGCGGAGAGCCAGTCCTGTACTCTTTAAATAAGAAAAAGAGATGGTTGTTACCAGCCATGATTGCTGAGGGCATTGCTGACAGAGAATTCCACAAATACTGCGATTACCAAGTCATCATGGTGGAGCGGGAGATACCCAGCTTCAAGCTCAGTCTATACCGCGACAAGGACATTTTATCCACATGTGCTCACAAGACTTGGAAGCCATCCTGTAAAGCTGTTCATCAGTCAAAGCCTGAAGGAAGCAGCTGCAGGAGGGCCTGGAAGAACTGCTCTTACCAGGAAGATCTTCTATCCAACCCAGAGGCTGTTCGTAATCGCAGAGAAGAAAAGGCAGAACGAAGAAGGAGAGGGCGCGGACGGGAAAGAGGATCGCCATCCCCATGCAGGGTAACAGAGGCGCAGATCATGTGCCAAGGTTACCGGAACTACGATATGAGGTGCTCCGTCCAACTCCCCTGCATCAGTGTATCATGCAGTCAAAGTATAAACATTCTGATGACGACATTTATAGCCCCTCGTGGGGTATTAAGAGAAATTCAGCAGGTAAGTCTGATTATTAATCCAAGTTGTGTTTGACATCCCTTGAGCAGATCTAAACTCATCTATATTGATTTGATATTCAGTTCGTCACAATGGGGATGGTTTTGGTTCGATAGCTTTAGTAATGTTTGACGGATTTTAATGAAATTTGATATGAAGGTTCATGGTATCAAAATATAGCCCAAGTTCAATTTCAGAGGATGTAGATCAAAGGTCATAGCTCATTAAATATGCGAAAAAAAGCTAATTATTTGAAAATTTGGTTTCCGTTCAATAACTTTAATGTTTGAAGGATTTAAATGAAATTTGATATGAAGGTACATGTATGGTATCAAAACACAGCAAGTACAGCCTAAGTTCGATTTCGGAATTTGTAGGTCAAAGGCCATAGCTCATTAAATATGCGAAAAAGCTATTTATTTAAAAAATGTGGTTTTCTTTCGATAACTTTAGTAATATTTGACGGATTTAATGAAATTTGATATGAAGGTACATGGTATCAAAATACAGCCTAAGTTCGATTTCGGAGTATGTAGGTCATAGGTCATAGGTTATAGCTCATTAAATATGCAAAAATAGCTAATTATGTATCCGAAAATTTGCTTTCCATTCGATAACTTTAGTAATGTTTGACAGGTTTTAATGGAATTTGATATGAAGGTACATTGTATTAAAATACGAATCCATGACACATGCTCCGCCGACGATTGCTCCGCCGACATTTACTCCGCAAAACGCGACAATTGCTCCGCGACATTTGCTCCGCGACATTTGCTCCGCCGACAATTGCTCGCCGACATTTGCTCCGCCGACAATTGCTCCGCCGACATTTGCTCCGCCGACATTTGCTCCGCCGACATTTGCTCCGCCGACAATTGCTCCTCCGACAATTGCTCCGCGACATTTGCTCCGCCGACAATTACTCCGCATGAAGTGATAAATGCTCCGGTGACAAATGCTCCTCGAACGACAGTTGCTCCGACGACAATTGCTTCGCCGACATTTGCTCCCCGACAAATGCTCCTCCGACATTTGCTCCGCCGACAATTGCTCCTCCGACAATTGCTCCGATGAAGCGACAATTGCTCCGCCGACATTTGCTCCGCCGACAATTGCTCCTCCGACATTTGCTCCGCCGACAAATGCTCCTCCGACATTTACTCCGCCGACAATTGCTCCGCCGACAATTTCTCCTCCGACATTCGCTCCGCCGACAATTGCTCCTCCGACATTTGCCCTGCCCACAATTGCTCCTTCGACATTTGCTCCGCATGAGCGACACTTGCTCGGTGACATTTGCTCCGACGACATTTGCACCGCCCAAAAAGTGCCCGTAAAAATACAAATGCTACTAGTACTATATACAACAAATGCTTCGCCGACAATATTTTTCTTCATGTGTTATTTTCTTTGTTTTGTTTTAGTTTGTTTCGTTTTCTGAATGAATTTCATGAAATAATGTAGATGAAATGAAATGAATGAATGTTGATGATGTGGGAGAAAAAGGAGTTACCTAAAAGTCATGTCGAATATGCTGAAATAACTTTTCATCTATCATTGTACGTCCCAGATAATGTACACTAAGCAATCATTACATGTCAGGGAAGTTTAAAAAAGAAAAAAGAAAGAAAGTAGAGCAGCGAGCCACATTCCCCAATACGCGCATACCTCCTCGTTAATTTCAAACAGCTCATCAATATGTAAAGACCTGAAATGACCTCAATGCAAGCAAGCGCATGCAGCATAGGTATACAATCTGCGGGTAAAGCATTCATCATGGAATTTTTAGAAAATAACAGGGGAGGCATCAAAATCAGCTTTGAAGGACATTTGTACGTAAAAGAGAACATAAACAAGATTTAGGGATTATCGAATCGATAAATTTGCACTCGAAAGTCCCCTGGGGCACGTGCGCTGCATGCAGAAACGAGTTATGGGACCAAACTCAATTTATTCTGGCATGAATGTTCAGCCCAAACACTTCAGCTACTTCTTGTCATTACTAATATCAATTATAAACTAAGGAATTTGACGCGCAACCCCTTTCAGGGAACCTTAAACAAAGTTATAACATTCTTCCTAAATGAGAAGGGGGATGGGAAAACACACACAACAAAATACTTTTCCCAGAACTTACGGCTAAGTACAAAGTAAACTCAAAAACAAGAGGATTGAGCACCATGCAATTATTAACATATCAAAGAATCTATGCTGATATTGCAAAATATGTATAAAAGGATTGGAAACCATTCTCTTACTCCTGCTAACCGAACAATAGCCAAAGCACTCTCAAATGGTGATGCAACAGGGAGCATTATAACATAAAAACAATCCTACATATCAATTGTTGGATGGTAAATATCCTGAATAACAATAACAATCTAGAAATCAAATACAGCTCAAACAGGAAACGTATGATACATGTGTCAAACTGCTCTGAAATAGAAAGATTGCAAAATAAGCTTTTAAAATAAATAGGCACCGTTAAACGGGTGGATGAGAAAACAAATTGAAAAGATGTTTTGGATAATTTTTTACAAAGTAAGAATGCAGAGGAAGGGCTCAAGGGCAAGGTGGGCAGGGATATAATTAACCAAACGATGGTGGATTACACTAAAGCGGGTAAGGAGCACAAAACTCCACGGAGGGGTACAGTCCACGGGGCAGGGTGTATTATCCCGCAAAGAGGGGCAGAAGGTGACAAGTGGATGGGGATAAGGATTAAGTATTCAGAGTAACCTCACTATTCATAGCGACCATAATTCATAAGGACCATCATTCGTAAGGGCCGCTATTCATAATATGAGATGAGGGTCGCTATTCATAATTCAAATTGAGGGACATTATACTCATAAGGAACGCTTCCCACAATAGGACAATAAATTAGGTATAATATTATGAATACCAACACTCTTTTCTTGCAGTATGATTAGTGATCGTTATGATTAACGACCCCGATTTTGTATTATGAATAGCGACCCTCCTCTCATACTATGAATAGCGGTCCTTAGAAATAGTCCTTATGAATATTAACGATGAGACCCCAGGTAGTCATGGTGTTCTGATTATCCAAATGAATCACGAGAACAAGGGCTATTGTTGCTCTAAATTGAATTCAATAGATGCTATTGCTATGTGGGGCAAAGTAAATGATTGAGTAGCCTTGCAATAGGATTGTACAAGGATGGAGAGATTGGTGCTTATCATGTTAGATACTTTTATTATGAACAGCTAATAATGTACGAGTCTATTAAGCATTCAAATGTTTTCTTATATCCCTGTTTTCTTGCAAAAGTCCCGACATAAAAAAATATATATTTAAAAGGAAATTATATAAAATACAAGATTTCAGCAAGATCTTTCAAACGGTCATTTTATTACCTCTTATGGTAACTCTTCAAGATATTAGAAGGACCTATGGTGAAAGAACAAAGGCAAATGTATAAAATAAAAACCTTGATTTACTCCAAAATAGCTTTAAAAAAGTGGATTTAGGTCCTTTTGCAAAAACTCTTCATATTCTTGGGGTATAACATAACTACATCAAGGGATTATACAGCATCACACTACTAAGTACAATTATATTGATATTGCAAATGGCTATATGGAGGTATTAAGCCGGAGAACATTACTGAACGGCATCTCCAGAACAGACATTTTCAGGCACTTTAAGAAAGCTTAAATAATATCCGGCACACCTCGGCAAACAATATTTCATATATTCTCTTACAAAATTAATTCAAAGAGAGTATAGGCATGTTCCGAGTAGGAATATCCAGTGAACATGCACGGGATGTAAACTCACTTAAGATGCTAAAATCAGAATCCTTGTTTACCGAGCCCTTCCCCCACTGTTTACTGCCAAATTGTGAACAACGTAGATGTTTGCAATGCAAAATAAGCATTAATTTTGTAATCAAGTAGCTCTGAAGCCACAGCAGAGCATATAAAAACAACAACAACAACAATAGAAAAGTAACATGAGCATATACACTCCACTTTCATCCACAAGAAATTCCAGTATAGATGAATAGTGATTTTCTGCAGGTCACATTTATCGGTTGGGTACAAACTATGGTGCCTGCTCATCACGATGCCAGGTTTTATTTATCCTAATGGATGGCCCAATAGCTCTTAGGAACGAATCTAATTTCACAATGCTTTGAAACTGTTTATTTCGAAATGTAATTTGATGACCTGGGCCCCGTCTTACAAAGAGTTGATATCAATCGCAACTTATTTGCGATTGATATCAATAACAACTATGTACATAAGAGATAGGAGACTGCAAATTTGCGATTGATTGGAGGACTTACGATTGATTTGGATCAATCGTAACTCTTTGTAAGACGGGCCCAGAACTCCAATAAAAATTTGATTGGAATTGAGATAAGAAGAAGATAAACCGAATAGAAAATGATGTTAGGATCATGGAAATTAGACCTATTATAATACAGTTTGTAAAATAATTAGGTTGAAACAATATGAAGATAATTGTGATAACAGTTCTTTCAGAAAAGGATGGTAACATTTGATAATATATAACATATCTGCATCATGGAAATTGTTTGGTTGAATATGTGATGTAAGTTTTTGTAATTGTTATTTGAAAAGGTAAGAATAAAGAAAATAAATAACACTGTTATTTTATTATCTTTATGGTTTAGTTCTTAACCTTTCTGCTTATTCCCATTTTCACAAATCATTTTGTTGCAGTTTGATGTTAATTCTTCATGATCAGCCAATTGCTCTTCTTCCGATGGCTCCGTGTGTCACTTAAAGTCAGTGAAAACAAAGTACTCGAATGAGACGGGTGCTAATATATATAGTAAAGCTACATACAAAAACCTATAGAAAACGGACTGGATATTATTTTAAATACTATTCTAAACAAGAATGTACTACATGTACTACATTAGGTTACAATTTCATGAGAGAAATAGAACTTGAGAGGGGAGAAGAGAAGAAGTGAGGAAAATGAAAGAAGACTAATAGCATGAGAGGAAAGAAAAGAGCTAGGAAGACAAGAAAATGGTGTAAAAGGAAAAGGAGGAGCAAGAAAGAGAAAGAGAGTGAGAGAGTTTGTTTTGAGCTTTGGATCAGCTAATGTGCAATACATGAAACAGATTTTAAGCGGAGTAATTATCTTTCGGTGGAGAACTTGCATAAGGAGCTATAACTTGATTTTTTTTTAAATCAAACATTATGGGGAAGAGCAATAAACGGCTGAGCATTTGTCTTCTGCAGGGCCGTAGCCAGAGTTTGATGTTTGGGGGGCACATACATGTAATTGATCGACGTCCTGGGGAGGGGTCTAAGAGGAGGGGTGTCTAATCTTGGGGGCACGTGCCCCTGGCTACGGGCCTGGTCTTCTGTAAGGCACTTTTTAGGCAGGACAAATGACGGCAGAGCAATTTATTGCACTAATTGCCAGAGGAGCATTCATGTCTTTCACGAGGCACTTTTGGATCAGAGAGCAATTTTATTGTCGGCAGAACGTTTGTCTTTTATGGGGCACTCCTGATACGTCGGCGGAGCATTTGTATTTTACGGGCACTTTTGGGGCGGAGCAAATGTCACCGGAGCAAGTGTCGCTTCATGCAGCGCAATTGTCGGCGGAGCAAATGTCGGAGGAGCAATTGTCGGCGGAGCAAATGTCGGAGGAGCAATTGTCGGCGGAGCAAATGTCGGAGGAGCAATTGTCGGCGGAGCAAATGTCGGCGGAGCAATTGTCGGAGGAGCAATTGTCGGCGGAGCAAATGTCGGAGGAGCATTTGTCGGGGAGCAAATGTCGGCGGAGCAATTGTCGTCGGAGCAACTGTCGTTCGAGGAGCATTTGTCACCGGAGCATTTATCACTTCATGCGGAGTAATTGTCGGCGGAGCAAATGTCGCGGAGCAATTGTCGGAGGAGCAATTGTCGGCGGAGCAAATGTCGGCAGAGCAAATGTCGGCGGAGCAAATGTCGGCGGAGCAATTGTCGGCGGAGCAAATGTCGGCGGAGCAATTGTCGGCGGAGCAATTGTCGCGGAGCAAATGTCGCGGAGCAATTGTCGCGTTTTGCGGAGTAAATGTCGGCGGAGCAATTGTCGGCGGAGCATGTGTCGGGTTACCTAAAATACAGCCTAAGTTCAATTTCAGAGTATATAGTTCAAAGGTCATAGCTCATTAAATATGCAAAAATACCTAATTATATATAACTTCAGTAATGTTGTTGAGTATCCCTTATAAAAAAGTACCATGGTAACCATGTTTTTTTTTCTCCAAATTACCATCCACCATGGGAACCATGGTAACCATGGTATCAAACAATGAAATTCATTGTTTGATGACCCTATGTTTATCATTGTTTGATACCATGGTTACCATGGTTACCATAGTGGATGGTAATTTGGACCAAAAAAAACCATGGTTACCATGGTACTTTTTTGTAAGGGATGTATGTGAAAGGTGAAAGGTCACAGCTCATTAAATATATGCAAAAATTGCTAAATATAGGCAATCTGTACCCAGTGAGGGGATGCTACGCTTTGTGTTGACTTGTTAATTATCAAATGGTGTTGCTATATTTCTTGGTCTCCTATCTGGTAGAAATTCATTTTTATTTTCCATTATTTTTTTCTAAGAACTTAATGGAGAAAAGCTTTAAGATATTGAATTTGAAAACAGAAAATAGTATGTGACTCTGTATTGCATGCCATGATTTGTTTACAGTATTATATTACAGATAAATTAAAGAGCTGTCATCACACACACACACACACGCACACACACGCCCACATAATATACACTTACACAACACACTCACAAACCCATACACAAATGTTTAAAGTTGATATTCATAGAAGAGCCCTAAATATGAAGATATTCATATCTACAGAAAGCTTATAAGCCATACAATGAGCTTGTATGACATTCAAACAATATAACACTTCCGAAAAAGCGAAATTAGGGTGAAAACAATCACCCTATTCTCTGGGACAAATTTGCCCTATGTCATCCGAAACGGCCTTTAGCTGTGACGTAGGAAAAGGAGGCGTGGCTAGTGTGCCACTTCCGGTATCTAGTAGAATGCATGTATAACATTATAAGGCTGAAAACACAGCTTCAACTTATGTGTTATTTTACCCTTACTATAGAATAAATTATAATACAACATCGTTTGTAAGTTACTTCTAATTAATATTTCCATCTTGATATTCTAGGAAATGTTATTTTGTGAAATAAAAACGTTGAAAAATGGGGAAAAAGAAGGTGAAACTATGGCTGTGTCCCCGGCTTTGTTGTACAGCGAGGATTTGGGTGCCGGCGATTTTACCACCATGTAGTTTCACTTTGACATATCAGTCGGAGACTTCACCTCTTCCACTATGGAAAAAACAGTTAGTATTGATTTAATCATTATTATGAATAAAATAAAAATCAAACAAATCAAAGAATATTTCATTTAGTTGATTGTATCATGGCTAGATTAGCTGGAAAAATCGAGGCGATTCTGCTGTTGTTACGATTCATCTGCGAGTAGTGCGGCTCTTGACAGCCGCATTACCTACACGGCTGATCGCTGATTGAATTTAGTATCGCTGGCGGATTTACATTACCTGCGCGCACATCAAAACACATGTAAACGTGACTGCACAGTACTATAGGCTACGCTTGCATTTCAGTCGCGATAGACGAAACCCTTACGAAACCAGACCAAAACAAAACGGCGAGAAATACACTATTCTATGTAATTATAGTTATCGACAAATGAAAATGGAGAAGAAACATTATTCATTATAATTGCTATGTCAAAGGAAATTCCACCTCGGAACATGATTCTACTATATAGGTAATTTTGTTTTGAAACACAGCTAGGTTGATTTTTCATACTATCTCCGTGTACATACAGCTAAGCTGGCAAGCTAAAGCCGGTGAAAAAGTTGAGTTGTAAACAGTTATTTTACGGATATTGTCACTTTTTCAATGCCAATAATGACATGAATATTGACATTAGGATATGTTTCAGGACGGGAGAGGACAACTGTATGCCAGATATTGACCATTCAGGCAATATTTCAATCGTTTGAGAGAGTGGAACTGACATCGACTCTATGAACATTTGTGTGTAGATCGCAGTTAGTCTCTATAGCTGCGTGAAGCATATCCCGGCTCTGACGTCACTCACATAGCTACTTTCCCCTAGGCGATTTCGTAGGTCAGGATAGAGTCAATTTAGTGAAATTTGATTTTCATAAAACACAAAACTGCACACTTTCATGGCATGTTAGCTGCATAAATTGCTTTAATAACTCATTCAATTATAAAATAAACTATTTTTATTTGATTTTATTTCCTATAAGTATCAACTTTAAACACTTTTTCATTTTAAGTTTTACCTTAAGATTTTTTTTTTTTGAGGCCGATATCCTCGTCAAGCATCGCTTATGATTGCGGTCTCCTGCACTTTTTCTACAAACAGTTAGGATAATACTTCAAATTTATGATAGTATGTTATGGAAATATTAAGCTTCATTATTTTATGTACACATGTAAAAAAAGATGTTAAAAAAAAAACATTTTGACATGAAGTAATTATTGTTTGTATATGTTGTATTATACCTTACATTTATATGTTCTTTGTAATTCAGTTATATTATATTTGGAAAAATGCAGAAATAAAATAAAATAAAATCAAATCAAATTACTTTGTCTTGCAACCTAAAAATGATGAGGCCACTGGTATATGTATAGGGTGACATGAAAAACATGCCCTTCTATCAACCTATTGCATATGGGAACCAAGTGAATCCTGTGTAAAGTCTATGGAAATACAAGAATCCAGTGGTCAATGGGTAAAATGGCCTGTAATGTTTTATCTAATTTGTTATCCAAACTATAGGTGGCCGGAAAGGTGATTCCCATAAGTGTCAACTGGATACTGACCTCTATGAAGATATCCATTTAGATTTTGATGTGGATGAGGAATGGCCCGTTCATACTGTTCCTGGTGGTGAGGATTGGGAAAAGCATCTTAAACACAGTGCTTTGTTTGACCTTGGTTCTTTCATCACTACCAGTCAAAGGACAAAGCCTTGCAAGAGGAATCGTCAGGAGACATTCGAGAAGGATGGAGCCGTGTACAAGGTAAAGTGTTCCAATGCATTGACATCCCTAACGAGGAAGCATTATGGCAAGGGCTGTGCAATCTATCGGCCTGACCTTGCGACCCTTGAACCTGAGAAGGCGGAGTCAAAGTCGGACTTCAGTTATGTAGACGCTATGGACAGCGGTTTTGAATCCAATGGGTCATCTACAGTTCAGGATGACCACAGGGTGTCTTGGCTGGACCTAGGCAGTGTGGCCAAAGAAGTTGTCCATCCTGACAGACTTAGGATGGACTTTGGACATGATTATGTAGAGGGACTCTCTGTACCCAAGAGGTTTTCTGTCAAGATGAAGGCAGTTTCTGCCAGTCAGGTTCCAGTATGTGCATCAGCTGTATTTGCTGTAGAAGATGCTGGACAAGATCAGAAATGGTGTACATACGGTGAGTTTACCTGCCGTATTCAATTAATTTTGATTCATGTCTGATAAGTATATCAATGAAGTGTATAACATCACTGATTTCCTTATGATGAATCAATAGCTTCATATTGGTTGTTCAGAGTAGCCTACTTGTGAATTAGCTAGATTTCAGAGTTTTCATTTGAAATCAAATAAGAAAATGAGATCAATATTTGTGACAGGAAAAAAAACAAGTTCAGAATTATTTCCTGAACTTGTGGAAGACCTGTCTCAGTTATTAACACATCCTATTACCTGTTACAAGATATCTATCAATGGCAAACTCTCTGGTTAACTATTGTACATTACTTTTGATTGGACTTTAATATGATTTAATTTTTGCAGGTTGAGGTGTTGCAGTGGTGACTTCCCAGTACAAGATCTACATCCAGTCATCAAAGAAGGTATATCTACTCCTCCTCTAGGCATTCTGAGGATCATAGAAAAGCTGAAAGAGATTCTTTCTCATCATGCCAGGTTAGTGTGGATTTACATTGATGGCATTGAGAGAGAAAGAGAGACAGATCTAGGCAAGACAGGAGGGCTGGAGGGATGGTAGTAGCCATAGCATATTGAGAGATACCGGTAGTTGTGACACATGCACAATCAAAGGTCAATTCAGATAGTTCCCTCCCAGAGATTGTATATGGGAAGGAACTATTTGAAGCTCCATGAGTTGACCTTTGATCATGTGTGCGTGTCACAACTATCTCTTTAAATACGCTATGTTAGTAGGGGGTGGGGGCGATGGGGGAGGGGGGACTTGGCCACAGAATATTACTTGACTAATTATAAAAGGGGGAATGAGGATGAGCAAATTAGAAGAAAGTAAGGTAGGCTTTTAAGAGGAGAGAGAGAGAGATGGATGAAGAAACATTGGAGAGATTTCTTTGATGGATAACATGTATTTCTTCCTCTGAAACATACATCGTGGTACTGCAAAATATTCAGTAAAGAATTAAATGAGCAACAAGACAATGTCCAGTTGAAAATATATAAATGATTCAATAAAACATCTGAAACTTTAAATTTTCGTCCATATGGCGTCATCTCGAAATGCTTTTTATTCGAAATTCATCAAATATAACCACACAGTGTGCTAAGCACAATGCACTAATATATATTTAAAATTATCTTTTTCTCTCTTTCCCTTTTTAAGGAGTATCTTTCCTTTTCTCTTTGTTTTCATATTTTTTAATCACAAATTAAAGGGTTGTAAAGATAATGTAATGGTTCATGTTTATTGAAAAGATCAGCAACAAAATATTGAGATGTATTTTAATTTTTCACTTTTGTAATGTATAGTTCCCAGGAGACATTGGAATCTAACTTTTGTAAATCAAAGAGACCGGAAGTCACACTGGAGACTGCAAAGCATGATGGGATGGACATTCAAGTATGACACTCCTGAACATGTCAAAGCTCAGTTAGATGATGCAGAGGCTGAATATGAACAGGTATAAACCATATTACCAAGGTTCTAATGGTCAAAATGATTCTAACCAGTTCTCTGGTAAATTAGTGAAACTTTGATACAGTGAACAATAGTACCAGTACATCATGTTCTTGTTGGATTGTCTTTTTACATTGCAGTTAAATCAGTCAAATTGAGATGTGCCATTGAGAATTGACCTCATTCATGAATTGTGTTTCACAGCTAAAATTCAGATTTTTACCAGTACACTACACACACAAATTAAATCTTTATACAGTCAAACCTGTCTATAGCGACCACCCAAGGGAAACACAAATAGTGGCCGTTGTAGACAGGTGGCTGTTTGCGGTTATTTTGATTTTGAATAATTGATTGACAGCACTCGCAAGGCCTCTCGCAGACCCGCCGCGACCCGCCGCGACCCGCCGCGACCTGCCAATGCGACCCGCCAATGCGACCAACAGCAGCCGTGTA
The DNA here is from genome assembly GCA_037976565.1 of Mesocentrotus franciscanus. Lineage (NCBI taxonomy): Eukaryota > Metazoa > Echinodermata > Echinoidea > Camarodonta > Strongylocentrotidae > Mesocentrotus > Mesocentrotus franciscanus. The sequence goes on along the minus strand of CP137685.1, from coordinate 26,400,299 downwards.
GCGAGCGGGTAGCAACCAGCCACAGCAGCGCAATTTCGCTCACTCAGTCAGGCGGTCGCCAGCACAGCGGCTCACTATAAAGCTACATGTAGATCTAATGGTCATTTACACACAATAAAACTATTCAAACCCAAGCTCTTCAATCAAAACATTTAATTACCGACAGGATATTGTTTCTTGCACATTTCATGAAAACATAACAATGCAGAGTCATTGTCATGAACTTCAATCGATGACTCGATTGTTCGTTGGCCTGGCGAGTGATGACGTAAGCGGAGCCTGTCTGTCAATCAAATTTTTCAGGCTCGGTCATCTTGATTTCTTTAAAATAATTTCTGACATGCGTTAAAAAAAATGCTGGACAATTAAAAAAAATGAAAATTATGTTTAATCATTTCGTATTTTTATTTTGACTTAAAACCGTACCGCTCTTTGATAAATGAGTTGAATTTCCACACAGCGATTCCTATGTTTCATTTTCTTGTGGCTTTATAAGAATTCTCCGTGGCTTTATAAGGGCTCAGTCGGGCGAAAACGAGGCAGAGAGCCAATAGATAAAGAAACAAAACTACCCTAGCGCCTAATTATAAGTCATTGTAATTTGTATTCCATAATTCATAAAGATAAATTATACAGATTATACAGGGGTCCAAAAACTAAACTTTAATTTCGGCGCGCCGACCACGGCTCAGGCGCGCCTCGGGATGATAGCAGCGGATGCAACTTCCCCTTGAGCATATAAAAACAGCCAGTCCTCTCGTAGCAGTCGATATCTCTATATTACAATAATATAGTTACTTTTAGTTTAATAATAATAAAATATGTACTTTAAAGTTTAAAGTACATATTTTATGATGGCAGGATGCAACTTTCACGCGAGCCAGTATAGAAACAGCCAGTCCTCGAATATAAAGCAGTCGATGACTCGATATCTCTTTTATATACCGAATTGACACAAAAATCTACCAAGAATTCTTACCTTATCCTTTTCTTGAGTAAAGATTGGTTAAAACATCACAGAAAATCCGAGACACTGTCTGTTAATCTTCGCTGGAAAAATGACTGAAAGTTTCAATCATTTGGGAATCGCAGACAAAAAGCACTGTATATGGTGTCCTTCGCACAAAGACAATTTTAACACGTAAACCAATAGAGATCGCAGTATGAGGGCACTTTTCAAAAGACTATTGACTGGTAGGCGGGTATGAAGGCACTTTTTAAAAGACTATTGACTGGTAAACCGGGCATATGGCTAAAATCACAACTCCAATTTTGAAAATGAAACATGTAATCGCTGTGTGGAAATTCAACGGAGAATCCTTTTGGATTTTGATAAATAAGTTGAATTTCCACACAGCGATTCCTATGTTTCATTTTCTTGTGGCTTTATAAGAATTTTCGTGGCTTTATAAGGGCTCAGTCGGGCAAAAACGAGGCAGAGAGCCAATAGATAAATCTAACAATGTAAGGTTTTTTATCGGTGTTAAAAAAATAAATAAACAAAGAGTGGTACAGTTTTTAAGTCAAAATAAAAATACGAAATGATTAAACATAATTTTCATTTTTTTAAATTGTCCGGCATTTTTTTTAACGCATGTCAGAAATTATTTTAAAGAAATCAAGATGACCGAGCCTGAAAAATTTGATTGACAGACAGGCTCCGCTTACGTCATCACTCGCCAGGCCTGGCCTGGCCTGCGCGCGCGACAAACAATCGAGTCATCGATTGAAGTTCATGACAATGACTCTGCATTGTTATGTTTTCATGAAATGTGCAAGAAACGATATCCTGTCGGTAATTAAATGTTTTGATTGAAGAGCTTGGGGTTGAATAGTTTTATTGTGTGTAAATGACCATTAGATCTACATGTAGCTTTATAGTGAGCCGCTGTGCCGACGACCGCTTGACTGTGTGAGCGAAATTGCGCTGCTGTGGCTGGTTGCTACCCGCTCGCTACACGGCTGCTGTTACACGGCTGCTGTTGGTCGCTTTACGGCTGGCCCTGGCGGTCGTTGTGTGGGCATTTTCGGTGGCCAGCGGAAGCAAAATGAGTGGCCGCTGGTCGCGTTAGACAGGTGGTCGTTGTGGACAGGTCCTTAACTACATGAAATCTCACGGGGGGCATTTAAGTGGTCGTTATGGACAGGTGGTCATTACAGACAGGTGGTCGTTAACACAGGTAATAACAAAACATAACATAACACCTCTAGCACGTAGATGTGACATGGTCTAGTGGATGCGCGGTTTGAGTCCCGCCACGGCACTAATGTTCATTGGCAAGGCATTATTTGCCAGTCTATACCCAGGTGATGTAAATGGGTACTGATCGGTAGGGAGAAATTCCTTGAATGCCAGAGCACCTTATCAGGGTAGGTCGACTAATGTTGGCTTACTAATAGTACAGCGCTTACAAACATTACTAGTATTAAGTGCTATATCAATGTTGGTATTATTATTATTATTATTATTATGTTTTTACTTTGATCTGCAAGCATAGATATTTTTTGGAAGCAGCTTTGTGTGGGCTAGTGCAACATACAAAATATATAAAGGCAAAGAAAATATTTAGGTTCCTATTACCGGAATTATGTTTAAATCATTGTATCACTTTTCAATGCCCTCTTTAGCATCTGAATGGGACCCCTAAGAATTTCTCTGAATCAGAGATCAGCCTCGAGGACGAGGACAGTTGTGGTATCTGCTTTGAGAGTCTAGCTCCCTCTGGTGATGACGGTGAAGAGAAGGGGACTGCCCTGCATGGATGTGGCCATTTGTTCTGCAATGCCTGCTGGGTACATCATGTGACCAACAGGGTGCTGATGGGCGAGACCAACATCCATTGTCCAGTAAGTAGTCCTTTTAGTCTATGCGTGTCTTTGGCTATTGAAGGGGAATCACAACATTTACAGCAAGTTTCTTAGAGTATGTGTGGACAAATCATTGAAAAGGTCATTCAAAAACTAAGTAATGTGATGAAAATATGTTTTTGGAAAGAAGGAAAATGTATTACATTCCTTAGATCAGACCAGCTAATGCATGCATGAAACTCTCCAATGAAACAGGACTACATTCAGGCGTGGATCCAGGGGGGCAGGGGCCTTGGCCCCCAGCAAAAAAAAAAAAAAAAGAGAGAGAGAGAAGGAAAAGAAGGAAAGGGAAAGAGGAGAGAAAGGGAAAGAAAGAAGAGGAAGAAGAAAAGAAAAGGGGTAAAAGAAGCAGATCAGGGGAGCCGAAGGGCCTTGCCTCCTAGGCTGTTGCCCCCCCATCAACAAAATAAGAGAGAAGGAAGGAAAGGGAAAGAAAAAGGAAAAGAGGAGATAAAGAGAAAGAAAAAGAGGAAGAAAGGAAAAGAAGGGGATATCAGTTGCAATTTTCGCCAACAAGTTGTGAATCGAGGGGCCCAAAGGCCCTTGCCCTCCCCCGCCCAAAAAAAAAAGAGAGAAGGAAGGAAAGGGAAAGAGGAGAGCCAAAAGCGTACAAAAAAGAGGAAGTAGAAAAGAAAAGGGTGGAAAGAAGGGGAGATCAGTTGCGATTAATCCCGCCAACAACGTGTGGATCGGTTGAAAGGCCCTTGCCTCCCTCCATCCAGGAAACCTAAAAGAGAGAGAAGGAAGGGAAGGGAAAGAAAAAAAAAGAGAAAGAAGGAAGGTAGGGGAGATTAGTTGCGATTTTTCCGCCAACAAGGTGTAGATCGAGGGGGGCACTGGTGTACTGGCGGGGGCTTGGGGCTTGGGGGAGCTCCCACAAATAAAATTCAAACGTGGTTTATTTCTAATTCGATACCGGTGATTTACAAATGTTGCTGAAATGACATTATTTTCCGAGATTTTTCCTCACTTTTTAGTAAATCATACTTTCTTATGCATTTGTTGGAAAATGACAAATTCCTAAATTTACAGTCAGGCAAGAAATATGCTTATTTAGAGACCTACATGTCAGGTCCGTGGAACGGCGGGCTCGGGGCTCGTGCTCCCCCACACTTTTGTGAAAAAGTATATTAAAGAGAAATGGAAAGAAAGGAAGAATAGTGACCTGCCAGTGTCACAAAAAATGAGGTATCAAAATATGCTCATCTGACCGTGATTAAATGCCTAAAACCCTGAGCTTCTGGGGCTCCGCCCCCTGGACCCTACGCCTATTAGTGACCTGCCAGTGTCACAAATAAGGTATCAAAATATGGTCATCTGACCGTAATTAAATGCATAAAACCCCTGATCTTCTGGGAGCTACGCCCCCTGGACCCACTCAATGGCCCTAAGGCGGTCCCCTGGATGCTCATCTGACCGTAATTTATTGCCTAAAACCCTGAGCTTCCGGCTCCGCCTCCTGGACCCCACACCAATTAGTGACCTGCCAGTGCCCAAAATATATGCTCATCTGACCGTAATTAAATGCCTAAAACCCCTGAACTTTCTAGGGCTCTGCCCCCTGGACCCCACCTAGGCCACTGCTGGTCACCGTTACGTACCAATATTTGGCTCGCATAATTTCAAATTTGGGCCCCCCCCCCCTAAGAAATCCTAGATCCGCGTCTGACTACATTATCTCATTGAGAGCTTACATAAGCAGTCTTCCTATGTATGTCTTTGAGTCTTGAAAGGCATTAATTACAACCTTACCTGTGTAGTTTTGTACAGCACTTCCTCATCATGTTTCGATGAGGCTTAATCTCAAGGTCATTATCTTACTTTGAAACTGTGTGATGAGTGAAAATGAAGTAATCTACACAGACTTTTATCCAGTATGTAATATATTATATTCACTCTTTCTTTTAGAACAGCATGTTGACAGTGGTAGATTTGTAAATGGTCATGTAAATGTAAATGCTAGATTTGTCAATGTTTCCCCCATTTTATCTTGCATTACCTCCAGGCATTCAAATGTGAATCCATCATAGACAAGACAACCCTACTGTCCCTCTTGCCTGACGCTCACCCACATCCATCTCACCCGTCTCCATGACAACCGCATCAACGGTCATCGCCAATGGAAATGGTGTCCCAATCCTAAATGCGGCCGGCTGGTCCAGGTCAAGGAGAAGGATCGGTCCAAGACCGGGACCAGGACCGGTCTGGAATCGGAACCAGAAGCTTCGGAGAGGTTACTGGGGGTGCCCGTTCCCTGTGAGTGTGGGGTGTTGTGGTGCTCAGAGTGCCAGGAGGGTGCTCACTGGCCGGCTACCTGCAAGCAAGCAGAGCAGCACATCCAGCATATGAAAGACACTGGTAAATAATACATGTCTACCACGCTTTCTGTTTTTGTGTTAGTCAAAATTTGCATTGCCCTTTGTTTTTTTCTTCAGCCATATTGTATTTCTTGAATACTATCAGCACCTTAGGATATCTAGGCTAATTGATACCATCGTAATTACACTACTATATAGGCACCTTGAGCATCCTCTGGGATAGATAGGCCTACTAGTGCACAGTTTAAATGTAGTCCACATATTTCTTGATTTCTTGTAGGTGTTGACAAGAAGAAATCAGGGAGAATCACATCTGTAGAGGTCAAACGGTGCCCATCTTGTCGTTACCCGATAGAGAACATTGGCTACACCGTGCAAATGTTATGTAACTGTGGCTTCAACTTCTGTTGGAAATGCCTGGCAGCCCGGCAGGACCATGACTACTCTGATTGGCCGTCTGTTAAGTGTCTTCAGAAGCAGGAGAATCTGGAGGTAGGTTTATTTGTTGTGTGTCTTTGGAAGATGATGTTACCTCATTATCAACAGAGTCATGCATGATTGTTATCCCAAGTATAAAGATTACCCCCTATTTGCGAACTTTTAAAGATATTTCCAAAAAAAATTACCCCTTTTTGCTTAAAGGCATCGTTTAACAATGTTAAATCTGAGATGCATGGCCCTACGTGTTATCAGTGTCTGTGATATGGTATAATATTGAAGCCCTAAAAAAATTGCGCTTCAAAATGATCAAGAAGTGCCTCAAAAAAGTAAAAATCTTTGAGTGACCGGTTTTACCATACTCGTTTTCCCCAATAGACTGTAGTGTCATGAAAACCGTGAGGAAAACGCAAAATTTGGTTTCGATTTCCAATCATAAATATCTTGATAATCAGACAGGCGATCGGCTTGTAAAAGTCATGGGGTTCCTGACTGACCTAAAGGTTTATAATTATCATTGCAGCATGAGCTAAATCGTAGGATATTGTTTCAGAATCTGAGACAAAGTTACCGGATCCCTTTAAAGGTACCATGTCCCTTTTGCAGGCCAAAAAAAATGAAAAGGTTAAATTTCAACGGCATTTGAAAGACAATACTATAATTTAGAATTACTTCCCTCAAAACGAAAGGGCTTGAAAATGACTTTTAGTGGGAAAATAACGACCATTAGTTGTCGAATCGACTTAAGTGATTGCAATCACCTAAGTAATAGTCTGATTTTCAGACCCTTTTACCGAATGGTTGTACGTGTTGTGCTGCACAAAGATTCAATCAGTTTGATTTTGGCCATTACAAGTAGTGGGTTATTGATGTAGAAAAATGCACATGTACCTTTTACAGCTCATTTTATGTATGTTACATGTATAGGCCAAGAGCATTAGTTTTAACATGGACATTGCTCATAACAAGCTGATTTTTTCAGGATAGGTCCAGGAATATGTCTACGATAACATACTAAAAGTACTCATAAATCCTCCTGGAACGTTTTCCGCAATCCAAGATGGCGTCCAAAATGGCCGCCATTTCCTGAATTTCTTATAACTTTGCTATTAGATAACCCAAATACATAATTTAAATGTCTAAATATATGTTTTTTAGCATAAGGAACTCATTAAAATACTTATTGGTAAATTTTGAAACACACAAGCAGCAGTAAAACCACTTGAGCACTTCTCGAAATCCAAAATGGCGTCCAAAATGGCCGCCATTTCCTGAATTTCTTATAACTTTGCAACTAGATAAACCAAATACAAAATTTAAATGTCTAAATATATGTTTTTCAGCATAAGGAACTCATTAAAATATTTATTGGTAAATTTTGAAACACACAAGTAGCAGTAAAACCACTTGAGCCCTTCTTGAAATCCAAAATGGCGTCCAAAATGGCCACCATTTCCAATTTTATCTCATTGTATTAAAGTAGATACGTTCTGAATATAATCAAATGAAATCGCTAAAGCGTTTCATACATAATGACTGTAAGATATAGGTGCGATATGAATGTTGCTTTGCTGCAGCACTAGTTGGAGGTAGACTTTCTAGCTGAAAGGACGAACTCAGAGAACTGCGACCGATTGCCCGTTTGTATGCAATGTGACGGTAGTCATCAAGAGATTCAAAACTGCTGGCCCCATACAGCTTAAGAAAGAAGGCTTCCCAGCTCTTTTTACCTCGTCATGGGTACTTCCACTGTCTGCGAAGGTATCAAGCAAGTCATATTCCTGTTTCTTGTGGAACATATTGAAAGTTTTACGCTTGGCTGACGGTAGATTGCAGAGACCGTATCATATCCTGTCACAGCATGAAGAAACATCAGGTGATTTCTAGTGTCCCCTATGGCATGCTGAATTTCATGAATGTTGAAGACCGTGACAGGATTACTGCGCATAGCATGTGCATATCTGTGGAAGTGGGTGCCCGAGCAACTAGCATGACAAGTAAGTCTGTGTCCGTACCAACGACAACAACTGGCACCTGTTCTGACTCTGCTACTGCTAGTGCTGTGGAGACAATCAGGGTGTCGGCATATGCTTCTGCCTGCTTGATACGTATATACCAGCCATGAGCATTTTGTCACGTAGAGTTTATATAAGTCTAATCTTATTGTTGCTGTTGGCTAGGAAAGCTGCTTGGGTTGTGGTTGTTGGCATATTATCATCAAATATGATGTCACTAGAGGTACATTTCTGGGCTATTCATCTCTGCTCAGCTACCTTTATCGAAGTTGCACTTTCATAGGCATCGAACACCACGTACCGTCGAATGAGCTCCATAATGCTCAAGGATGTATGAAATATATGACTGAACAACATCAGCATAGGTTGACGGTTGTGGCCAAACAACTGATTGCAGTAGGTGACCACCATCTAAAACAAAGAGACCATTTTCTGGCAGGTGGGATTGCTTGTCGAATGAGCTCCATAATGCTTAAGGATGTATGAAATATATGACTGAACAACATCAGCATAGGTTGACGGTTGTGGCCAAACAACTGATTGCAGTAGGTGACCACCATCTAAAACAAAGAGACCATTTTCTGGCAGGTGGGATTGCTTGTCGAATGAGCTCCATAATGCTTAAGGATGTATGAAATATATGACTGAACAACATCAGCATAGGTTGACGGTTGTGGCCAAACAACTGATTGCAGTAGGTGACCACCATCTAAAACAAAGAGACCATTTTCTGGCAGGTGGGATTGCTTGCTGGTGAACAACTTCAGCAGGAGACCCAGAGAACTCTTCATTGGCTTCCACATCACCCACCTTTGAGAGGGAAAGTGGCTGGGGAGCAAGTTCATATTAAAGCAAAGAACGATTCCATCTCAGTGCTGTTATTCAGTTTCATATCCAGCAAATGGTGATGTGCCTGCAGCCATTTAGCAAAAATGCATCTATCTTTATTGTCTCTTGACCTGGTACTTTGCCGTATGCCTTTATGTTGCTCTGATGTACCAGTTTGTACTCCGGTGAACTGTTTCAGTTCATCACAAATAGGAACACAGCGAGGAAGTGCATGCATGAACCCAACGAGTCATTCCTCCAGATGTTTTCAGCTGCCGCATCAGGAACTGTTCAATGGTCTGATCAGAGAAGTTTCCACCCCAGAATGAATCCACACGGCGGATGGTGAAGTATCCCTTTTCTGCGAATTGTGTATATTTCCTGGTATGGTTTGCTCTAGGGCTTCCATCTGTTGTAAATACAATCTGGCAGATTTGGCATAGGGAAGATGTCCTGCAGCATGGAAATGTGGTATCATTTCCCTCACACAGCTGACATGGAGCTTACAGTCCCCTGTCCTTTCAGCTCGAATGAAACATTGCAGAAGAGACACTTAATTGTCGGATAAACTGCACCCAAAGCTTCCCTGTCCTACTTTGTCCTGGTGCCCGGTCAAGGAGTTGTGAAATGATCTGACTTAACTGTTTGACACACTCCTCCTCAGCTACATCAGTCGCCTTCTTGTCCTGGTTGAGAAGTGCACCATACAGATTCGGTTAGTGGTCGTTATCTATGCTGTCTAAGATGCCAGGTTTACCAATCAATATGCGAATGAGGGCAGCTGCAATATGAATGTGAGCACGAAGAGAACGGGAAAATGCATGACCAGAATGCATATGTATGACAGACCCTTTGGTGTACACTGTCTCCCATAGCTCTGCAATTAAGTCCACTTCTGTCCATGATGTGGCCTATGCTGCCGAGATATGACGTGGGGAGGTGAAATCCACCAAGACGGACGATTACTTTGTCTAGGTCTTGAAAAGAAGCTACAATCTCTGCTGTCTTGATGTACAAAGGCTGGCCAAATGTTACTGCCAGATTCTCAAGTTATGCTTTTCACATTGTGACTGTGCCGTGTAGATGGTAGTCGGATTGGATGGGTCCAAATTGAGGAAGGTCAGAGTTTCTATTCTCGTCCTCTCGTACTGGTCACTATGCATGGCCACTTTCGTGAAACCACTCCATGAAGGACACAAGTCTAGTTCTTGAACATAGCCAGCTACCCAGAGGGAGTCTATGGCATTTGCGGATCAGACAGACGGGAGCTCCTGGTCAGGTTTCTTGAGGGGATCTATTACTGCAGACTACAAGCCAGGAACAGCAGGTTTGCTGTTTGTCTTTATCGGAATATGTCCAAATGGTCCAACTTTGTCAGCCGATTGCAATTTTACTGAACGTTTAATGGGTGAAATATCCACAAACCCAGGTGGAGTAACACAAGCAATTCCTTCCTTGTTGTGGAAAGTGTTGTGACCAGTTACCGTCGCTACGTTAAAGTCGGCATAGTCTAAAACAAATGGGGTAAAACCGCCCAGGTGATAGGATGGTTCATCATTTGGCAGGAGGGCTTGTTCAAACCGTTGTACTTCTTTAAAGTCATCTACTAGCAGAGATGATGGCATGTGCTATTGAGGTGCATTTCCTGTTTGAAACCGTGTGACTTTTACCTTTGCTGTTCACTAAATTATGTATGAAACGCTTTATCGACCTTGGTACTAATGTGTCTCCATTTTCAGTTCCATCTAATGTTGAGTACTCTTCACTTTTGTACACTGTCAGTCTGATATCGTTGAGGATGATGGAAGCAGCCATATGTGTGTGTGCGCACGTGTGTGTGTGTGTGTGCGTGTCCGTGGGTGTGTGTGTACTTTATGCCTAAGAAGTAATTTTTTTATGAAAATGTTTTTTGTACTGATATGTATTTCAATGGTGCTATTCTAGTCTAGACATTTGATCATATTCAGAACGTATCTACTTTAATACAATGAGATAAAATTTAAAATAATGGCCATTTTGGGTGCCATTTTGTATTTCGGGAAGGGCTCGAGTGGTTTTACTGCTATTTGTGTGTTTTAACATTTATTAATAAGTATTTTAATGAGTTCCTTATGCTGAAAAACATATATTTAGACATTTAAATTTTGTATTTGGGTTATCTAGTAGCAAAGTTATAAGAAATTCAGGAAATGGCGGCCATTTTGGACGCCATCTTGGATTGCGGAAAACGCTCAAGGAGGATTTATGAGGACTTTTAGTATGTTATTCTAGACATATTCCTGGACCTATCCTGAAAAAATCAGCTTGTTATGAGAAATGTCCATGTTTAAGCTTATTTTGACCTATAATGCTCTTGACCTAGTATTACCAAAGAAAAAATGAATCGACTGAAGTGATTGCAATCACCTAAGTAATAGTCTGATTTTCAGACCCTTTTACGGAATGGTCGTACGTGTTGTGCTACACAAAGATTCAATCAGTTTGATTTTGGCCATTACAAGTAGTGGGTTATTGATGTAGAAAAATGCACATGTACCTTTTACAGCTCATTTCATATGTATGTTACATGTATTACCAAAGAAAAAATGAATCGACTTAAGTGATTGCAATCACCTAAGTAATAGTCTGATTTTCAGACCCTTTTGCCGAATGGTCGTACGTTTTGTGCTGCACAAAGTAAGGCTGCGACGAGTACGATTTCTCGTACTCGAATACTCGGCCGCCATTTTTTTTCTTTTTTTTTCCCCCGTTCACCTGGCACTATGTCCAGGCAGATGGTCACCCGTGCCAGAAGAGCACCGGCATTGTACCGTGGGTAAAAATGTTTCCCAGCTCAATCATACACAGGGTGTCACTGTCAACTCACCACTCAGAAACTGGGACCAAATCTCCGGATTTCTGTTTGGACTTGGAGGAATATTTGTCTGTCATCTTTAGTTTTAAAAACAACATTGTTTCAATTATTTGTGAAAAATTCAAAAGCACAAATCAGCGCTTTCAACAGCAACTTGAAGTAAAATCGCGTGGGTTTTCGGAGACGAACCTTCGTACTGTTGGTAGTATGGTGTTGGCAAAAAAAAAAATCAAAAAATTCAAAAAAATTAAAAAAAAACAACAAAAAAACATGGCGTCCGAGTATTCAAGTACTTGCCTGTAAGCCTAGGAGTGTACTCGAGTACCTCATTACACGGTTATGCACAGCCCTAGCACAAAGATTCAATCAGTTTAATTTTGGCCATTACAAGTATAGTGGCCAGGTTATTGATGTAGACAAATGCGCATGTACCTTTTACAGCTCATTTTATGTACCGGTATATGTTATTACCGAAGAAAAAACGATGTCAGACAGTCACTCAATAGTGTCTGACAGTGAAGTCTAGAAAGTAAAGGGGTTTCCTTGCATAATTTGAATACTAGGACATTGCTAATGTTTAAATTTCACATATAGGACATACATGACATATGATAATTCTTGCAAAGTGCTACAGAATTAGATATTGTCTGCAAAAGGGACATAGTATCTTTAAAACAGGTACAAACTGGAAATGAATATACTCCTACTTTGGGCTTATCGAGTACAAAGTAGCAAAAAGTATCCCATTTTGCAGACTTTGCCTTATGTTATTCAAGTCAAAGGTTCCTCTTTGAAATATGTGATCCTTTTTCATGAACTTTCTTGCTCTTTAAAAAATTCAAATCTGCGAAACATCTCTGAAAATCACCCCATTTTGCTCAATTTGTTTCCTTCATACATAAACTTAACGTGAAATAATACCACCATGCAGGCTTTAATCTTTCGATGACACATACTCCTGCGATAATTCCTCTGCAGCAATGTCCTACATGTACCATGCAAACTCCTAACTGCAACCCTGGAGTATTAGCACTATTATCTAACCCTAACCCTTAGCCTGGAGTTTTTGACAAAATATAGCCTGAGGCAGATGTTGCTAAAGCGCATGTTGGGTCATCATTTTTATTTCTGTAGTGGGTTAGGATGTATCCCCTCCTTCATTAGAATAAAAGGTAATGAGAAAAGCTTTTTCAGGCTAAATTGTTACAAGATAACCGGAAATTATTGTACTATGGGAGGCATATCCAAATGGAAATAAAAAATAATAGCCTTCACAAATGGTTTCACTAAACACGTCAGCAATTGAATGCGGAGATTACTCCAGAAACAAGGAAATGTATATTAGCAAGGGTATCAACTCATGATAAAATACAAGGAAATGTTCAATCTGACATCATAGCCAAACGGTTCTAGGACACCCACCCCCTGGATAATGCACCCCTAGGATAACCACCCTTTAGGACAACTACCCTCCAGACAACTACCCCCTAGGACAACTACCCCCCGGATAACTACCGCCCAGAAAACTACCCCCTAGGACAACTACCCCCCAGACAACTACCCCCTACGACAACCATCCTCTAGGACAACTACCCCCTGGACAACTATCCTGGGGTAGTTGTCTGGGGGGTAGTTGTCCAAGGGGGTAGTTGTCTTAAAGGGGGGTTATCCTAGGGGTGGTTGTCCAGGGGCTATATGTGTCCGGATACGTAGCCAAACATAATTAAACTGTCCCTGTGGATAATGATATTTAAATTGTTATTTCTTTTAGACCGTGTTACTGTCATCAAAGAAAAATGAATCCATCTCCTTCACTGAGCTTGCCATTGAGAATCATAAGATGAGGAATCATCAGATCATCACAAAGCACCACCAGCAAGCTTTGAGGCTGGCACGGAGAATGGTAGGTCTATTTTGTGTTCTTCTTTTTAAAGAAGAGAAGTTTCATGCTTTAAAGCCCCACTGCACTACTTGTAGCTATTTGCTCCCTATATATGGAAAACAATGCCTAAGCAATGCCTGTTGGTCCCCCATGATCCTCTTTTTCTTATGTTAATTGAGAGCTGAGTTGATGAGACCACGACCTGTCAGTGACCAGCAGGGTGGTCTAATCCTTCCTGGCCAAACTAGTGCAGACAGGCTTTAACTCCAACAGTTTTTAATAGGACACAAATTTTTTAAAGTGCTTACGGGAAAAATAATAAAAATCCTTATATCATTACCAAAACAATGTGAAAATAGTTTATAAGTAAGTAACCAGTAAGCAGGCCGTTTATGCCACTGTTTGCTCTCACTATTTTCTGGCATTGGTCTCTCAAGGGACGTACAAATTGTGGTCACATATCTACAGAACTAACCTTTTTTGATAGTTCATTATTGAAGGAAAAATATTATCTAAAGATCATAATTGAGAGACCAATGGTGAGAGCAACCAGTGGCATGTTTGGCCTGCCATAGTTAAGTCCAACTTAAAGTCGATCTTTAAGATGTGAAACACCCTCCAGGCGCATTACCTTGGAAAAACTTTACAGCTCAAATACATATCTTGGAGCACACCACAAAGACGGCAAAATTAAGTTAAAATGCACTATACTGAAAATAATGAGAAGCACCTGCAAAGTAACCAACATAGTCCTGCAGGTATTTAGCCTGATAGTAAGAGATGAAGATTGAGCTAGGGACCGGCTACCTGATGGAGAAGGGGGATGAAGGATGGAGAGATAGAGAGAGAGAGAGAACATGCAGCAGAGTAGAGGAGTAGAGAGAGGACAAAAGTACCATGAGATACAGGTTACTGAGGTTAGCGCTCTGTATAAGGGGCCTCTTGCGTAAAAGATATATGCCACAAGTCCTATTTAATCAAATATTTTGAGGAAGGGATTACCCTGGTTTCATGGTATAGGATTTTCCCTATGTTAGAATCTCAATGTACCACTATATCTTTGATCAGGGGCTGATCAAAGATTTTGAAAGGAGAACACATTTCCTTGCTTCTACCCATTGGGTCTTAACTGCTGTGGGGCGGCACAGGCCAATTGTGGCCCCACCCCATGATCGATCTGCCATTATAGTTGTAAACCATCTCAACATTGTCTTCCTCCAGTTCTTTGTACCTGAGATTGCTTCTCATCTGCCTGATGATGATCTACTCCCACAAAGTATCTGGAATCCTCAAGATCCAATTCCTTGGAGCTATTCCTACAGCCAGACTGACCAATCACGGCTGACTACATTGGTTGCTACGGCAACCAAGATGGCTGCCTTTGCAGCAGAGGTAAGCAAGGCATGCCCCTTTTCTTGTTATTGATGATAATCATGATAATACAATCTAGCCTGTTCTCTATATGATTAAACTGCTATATACTATAAAACACTGTAAAAATGGTATACAGAATAACACTGTTGCAAGGTATAAAGGTGATAATAAGGGGTTTAAAATTATTCCAGAGATGGGTTTTCATAATGAGCGTCATATGTTTTCTTCCATCTGGACCTATTTTTGCAAGTTCAAAACTGTATAACATGTTTTACATTCAGGAAAACAAAATGTCACTTTTTGTTGCCCCCGTTTCGTCTTGTTTTTACTTTAGATAAGCTCTTCAACCCATAGCATTTCAGAGTTTTCTGAAGGTCTAAATGAATCAGCTTTTCCTCCTCAAATTGGCAACAATTATTTGTTGCGTCTTTTTTCCACTCTTTCGTAGTTTAAAAAAATGAAACAGTGTGAATGAAAAGTTTTTTTTTTTAAATCAACCAGAAGTTTTCAATTTGTACCAGAAAATAATGACAATTAATTTTGCTCTGCATTGCCAATTTAAAGACTTTAACAATTATTTTCAAGTAAATTGCTCTTGTAAAACACACAAGAAATGGACTCAAATTTCCCAGTAATTTTTGTACTTCCGGCTCATGTACCATTTGTAAAATTTTCTGAGCATTCTAGATCAAAAGATAATAAATATAAAATAAAATAAAATGTTGTGAAAATTAAGGTGGCCCTAAACAAAATGGGTCAATCCTTTCCATCCCCTTTAGGTCCGGATGCTTTTGGAGTATGTGAGCATCCTCATCGGACTAATGCCAAGCAAACAAAGGAGGAACTATGGATGGAAGATCATGATCCTCAGACTCATGTTCATTGCACACAGGATGGAAGAAGTTAGTAGAACCCAGTCAGGTCCTAGTCTATCGAAAGGTCTTGGTTCGGTGGTGACGTCACTGAATGTTGACTTTATAGTGTACGCATGATAGCTGATTTGGGGGAATGTTTGCCCAAATTTTAGTGTTTAGAAATTGGAGGTTTTACAAATATATTATCCCAGATGTATCTGTGTTGATCTTGCTTTTCGGTGTAGATCTATAGGCCTATGCATTTATGAGTATCAATTTCTGTTGTAAGTTTGTTTACTGGATTGTATTTCCTAACAAAATCCACTGTTAAGAATAATTTAAAGTTCACTAAAATTATTTTGTTCTGTATATTAGGGATTCCTTGTTGCTCTATTAAATTCAAAATATGAGCTTGAAAATATTACTTCTATAAAGAAGGATTAACAATAAAGTGACTTGTGAGTATACATTACATGATGGCATAGAATATGGCCAGCATGGCACCCAAGTCAGACTTTGGTTGTTATACTTTATTTTATTTGTTATCCTTGACATTTAGGCCATAGGTTAAAACCCTAATAAGGCCGGGCTATTTGAGTTCTTAATACGGCCGGGGGGGGGGGGCCCTAAGATCTCGGCCGTGAAACGGCCGATCGCCGCGAAAATTTGCATGCATGTCAAGTGAAGTGTATAAAATACTATAGCAATTTCAATTTTTTGAAAAAATTACTCATCGCATATTTATGGTAAATTATGCAAATAAGGTCCAAAAATTCATATTTTTACCCATAAATCATATATTCTTCATATTTAAGCTTTCTTTTCCACTACATATTAGACCATTTGGAATAATAATACGAAAAAAAAATTTGGAAAGCTAGGTTTTTCCTTATGTTATCTCTTGTTTTGATGATTTCTTATGTATTTCATTGTTTTTTTAACTTATGTATTTCATTGTTTTTGTTGTTTTATTTCATTTCTAACTATAATTTAACTATTTTGACCCCCAAAACAAACACCTAAACTTTAAACTAGACCAAATATCTCTTTTTAGGAAAAATGATATTTCCATATGTTTTGTACACAAATCACGAAAATGAGCGATTTTCGGGCCGACATGTAAAGACAAAAGGTCATGTGACTTTGTAACGGTAGGTCCGAATTTCAAAAAAATTGTTTTAAAAGATGCGCAAGACTCGAAAGAATAAAGTCATATGAAGCGACGGGGCGTCATCCGTATGCTTTCCCGAACAATCAGAAAAATCGCGGAGGGGGGGGGGGCATGATGGCCCCCGGCCTTATTAGGGTTAATGTTATCGATTAAGTTTATCTTTTTAAAAATTCTTAGGTGATTGATACCCTTTAGGGACACTTTCTCATGATTTTTATGTACAACATGTACATTGTTTGAATAAATTTAGAAATTAATTTGATTTCTTTTCACCATTCTTGATATAGCTCCTGGAGTGTCATCATGACAAATCAGCAGGGTTTGCATGGAGGAGTCTCATGGCACTGCTTCACCAGGGTCAACTCTGTCTGAGGGACATCACAAGGACAGTACCACTCCTGCACAAGGGACTTCAGAATGTCAAGGCTCAAGGGTCAAAGGACCATGTTGGAGGAGACAAGCAGAAGTCTGGACCACTATTGGTGTAAATAAAAGGGCTTGTCAGAAGGAACTCAATGAGGACATTACACAAACAGAAAGGCTAATTTTGAATCAAAGACTTATAGAGGTCAATTGATGCATGTCAAAGGACAATGTGTGACAGTGTGAGCCATGACAAAGATGGATATTTTTTGTCAATCCATTTGAGAAGAACTTGAAAGAAATTACCATTCCTACATCTACAACAGGGACTCTAGTATGTCTTTAGGGTGAAGGAGAAGTCTAAGACAACATCTTCTTGCCACCATGGAAATGGTTCAGTGCACCATGAAGACAGAGCCATTATTTTGCCAGAGACTTCAGGATATCATGGGTCAAAGGTTGATGATTGAGTAATGAATAAAGGACATGTCTAGACCTATTATTACGATGAACTGTTTCTTGTCAATAGAACTCAAAATGGAAAATCTGCTACTTTTATTTGGCCTCGCGTAAAATGTTTAGTCAAAAGTTTGCACCCATAAGATTGTATTAAAGTCAATATGCTTATAAAGCAAAAATGACACTTGCCTTTCGAAATCTTGCCCAAAGGAGTACTATCAAATAGTTGTTTCAAAGCCTTAATTGATGTAGGGGTACTAGGGCTGAACATGTGCAATTGGGATATGATGCACATTATAAAAGTGTTGTTAAATTCATGTCTTTCAGTATTCTATATTTTTATAGTTTACATGTATGTGTTAACATGAACTTTAAATAACATAACCAAACAAGGTTTAATAGGGGTTCAGATTTTGCCAAGGACATGGAGTATGGAATATTAGTGTAAATGGTGATTGTATTCAAGAAACACATAACATATTAGGCCCTATCCACGCTACAGCTACTCATAAATGGTTAAATCTGAAGTTTAATTTTCTGAATAATATCCCAATCACGTAATAATTTGTCTTCACATATATGATATAAGTCTTCTTTCCTTCAAAGTACATGTATCTTTAAAGATAAACTTGAGTTCGGGTAAATGTAGAAAATAAATTCTCACAGAATAAATAACTTTTCATGAAATACTTCAAATCTGTGAGTCAAATTGGCAACGCGGTCTCTTAATATGATGTCACCCCCTCACATTTTATCCTTTATCAAAGATTGAAATGTCATTAAATTACATTTTGATCGAAAGATATATTTTCTTTGTGCCTATCTCGATCATATATCACGGATAACATGTTCTTTCATGCACCCCCATATAAGATAGGTCTACTATTCCATTTAACATTCAGAGATTTTGGATCATTCTGTCATTCAGATCAGTGGTGAATCGTGAGGGGATGACATCACAACATTCTGACCGCATATCAAATTTGTCTCACAGATTCCACGATTTCCATGATTTTGACAGATTCATAACTTTCTTATTTGTTGTCCGATTTTTCTCAAACTTTCACTGAATTGTTTCTCTAATTTTTCTACTTCTATTAAAACCAATTTAATATCAAGGTGGAATTCCCCTTTAAGTTAATGTTGCCTGTTTGGAGTTTGAAGGGTATTAACTCTGTTTGAAATGAGTTGATTAATGCTCTTATGGCACCTAACTGACAATGTGTTAATGGTTTCTGCATACACACAGCCATATAGTCCATATACAAAGAGTTTTGTATGATAGTAATTTCCCTATAAATCTTTGATTTTAAGGTGAATGTATGAATTTTGTTTTAAGTGTAAGTAAACGGTAGATGATGTAATTAAGAGACTGCTCACTGCAGCTTTGGACTAAGTTGTCCATAACTCCCACAGTTTTAGTATACATGTATATCATTTAAAAATGAAATTTTCAATCTGTGGAATTCTAATTTCTGGTTTGACTGCACTGACATGTGTATATGCTTATCAAAAAAAATTATCTACAATTATGCAGTATGAAAGTACATGATTTTGTTTAATTATTTAATGTGAATCACTTATAATTTTTCAATTTAGCAATTCCTTGTTCATTTGTATGCCTCTGTCACTGAAGGTTGTGCTGGAAACATGATTTTTAGTGTGAAAGTTTAAAGTGTCCATCAATATTGACTTAACTTTTGTGAGTTTTTGAAAGTCACAAAAATCATTTCTTTGTATGCATGTGCTAAAATTGCAATGGATATAAGAGAGTGAGATTTATATACATGTATTTGCTTCAAGCTGACACGTAAGAAATAAGATAGTATTTGGTATGAGTATTTGTGATAGATTTATCTTGTGAGAGTTTAATGGCTGATCCAGTGCTATTATATGCAACACTATATACATGTAAACTGAACACAACTCTACATGTACCTGTATATCTAAAAAGTGAATCGGGTACAGCTATGCAGCTAGACTTATCTTTCTTTCTGATATTCATTTTAATAAAAGAAATTATATTTTGGAGGTAATGTTTTTCTGTTTCTTGTATTGATATGTGTTGTTGCATACCATATAGCTTTCTTTCGTAGGCCGTAGATCCTATATGTTGCCTTACACAGTAAATTGTAAATTTTAGCCCAGGGTTGAAGTATCATTAGTGGCATTTAAAATCAACTATGATTCTTATTTTTACCCATAGCAGTACAGTGACTCCCTTTTAGCGTTTGTTCTTCTTCATCTTGTTCTTCTTCCTCTTGCTCTTCTACTTCCTCTTGCTCGTCTTCTTCTTCTTCTTCTTCTTCTTCCTCCTCTTCTTCCTCTTCTTCTTCTTCCTCTTCCTCTTCTTCTTCTTCTTCCTCTTCTTCCTCTTCCTCTTCTTCATTTTCCTTTTCATCTTCTTCTTCTCCTCTTCTTCTTCCTTTTCCTCTTCCTCTTCTTCATCTTCTTCTCCTTCTTCGTCTTCTTCTTCGTCTTCTCCTTCTTCCTCTTGCTCTTCTTCTTCCTCTTCTTCTTCATCTTCTTATTCTCCTTTTCTTCTTCTTCCTCTTGCTCTTCTTCCTCTTCTTCTTCATCTTCTTCTTCTGCTTCCTCTTCCTCTTCTTCTTCTCTTCTTCCTCTTCTTCTTCTTCATCTTCTTCTCCTCTTCTTCTTCATCTTCTTCTTCTCCCCTTCTTCTTCCTTTTCCTTTTCCTCTTCTTCTTCATCTTCTTCTCTTCTTCTTTATCTTCTTCCTCATTTTCTTCTTCTGCTTCCTCTTCCTCTTCTTCTCTACTTCTTCCTCTTCTTCTTCATCTTCTTCTGCTTCCTCTTCCTCTTCTTCTTCTGCTTCCTCTTCCTCTTCTTCTTCCTCTTCCTCTTCCTCTTCCTCTTCTTGTTCTTCTTCCTCTTCTTTTTCTTCTTCCTCTTCCACTTCTTCATCTTCTTCTTCTCCTCTCTTTCTCCTTCTTCCTCTTCTTCTTCTTCCTCTTGCTCTTCTTCCTCTTCTTCATCTTCTTCTTCTCTTCTTCTTCCTCTTCTTCATCTTCTTCATTTTCTTCTTCTGCTTCCTCTTCCTCTTCTTCTTCTTTTTCTTCTTCTTCTTCATCTTCCTCTTCATCTTCTTCTCTTCTCCTAGCTCCTTCTTCGTCTTCTTCTTCTCTTCTTCTTCCTTTTCCTCTTCCTCTTCCTCTTCTTCTTCTTCCTCTTCTTCTTCTAATTCTTCGTCTTCTTCTTCTCCGTCTTCTCCTTCTTCTTCTTCTTCTTCTTTACTCACATTCTTTTTTGCCCTTCATAGCTGGCCACTCTTCTCGTTTCATCCGACAATCCTCAAACTCCACCCCCTTGAGAGTGAAGAGCATTCGAATGACCTCCGCCCGTCCACGAGCATCAAAGTACATCAACATCTTGGTGAACTGGTGATGGTGGTGCATAGTGGTAGAGGTGGTATATATAGCACGTTGTGGTAGGGATGTGGTAATGGTTGAGCGATTGCTGATGCCGGTGTTGTTAGTCGGAGTGGTGGTGTGATGGCCGGTGGTGTTCAGACTATACTGGCGTGGCATGTGTGCGTTCCGGTGTTCGAATCCAATTTGCATACTAGACCTAATTCTTTCATAAGAGCCGCATCTTTTTAATGAGTTCAAAGTCTCAAAGTCCTGATTCTATATAGGCTGAGATAAATTTAAGCTTCAACTAAGTTTTATAAATGCATTATACGTAATAATGCTTACATAAACCCTCACTTACAAACATTGTTACAGTAAATAACGCAAAGACTGCAGAAAAATTAAAATGGGCGACCTGAAGGCAAGCTTCTTTATTAGTGGATAGTGTCTATTTTGTTAATAGGAATTCCATAGGCGCAATAACATATCCAGGGGACATGCACGTAGAAGTGTTGTTGTCTAGTGGATAAGCCTCAGGACTGTGAACTATACGGGGTTCGAATCCCTCACACGTACAGCATTAACGTCCTTTGGCAAGACAGTGATCTGCATTTGCCACACTCGACCCAGGTGAAGTAATAGTGGTATATATCTCGCTCGCAGCTAGGAACAAAACTCTATAAAATGCTAGAGCGCCATATTGTCAGCCGTACAGCCGGGATATTAATTGTGGAGCGCCAGGATCAGGCGCGGATCTACGGGGTGGGGTTTAATCCCCTTGGGCCGCAAAAAAAAAACGCACACTGGAGAGAAACCTTTCAAGTGCAAATATTGTGAGAAGATATTCAATTCAACTCATCTGGTAACTTAACCAAACACATGATAACTCTGGTTATAACTGTACGTGTATTAAACTGTTACTTGATTCAGGAAGATGAGAACAAATGGAGTGCCCGTCTCGAAAGATTTTCTCGAGGGACAGATATTCAGGATTAACTTGGCTTAACAACAAGAAATGTAACCCTCTCCAGCCATCAAATCCATCAACAGCTGCCCTTATCAGACCACAGATCCCCTCTGGCAATGAAATGTTACGCAACGCCTTCTGCTTCCATAAGTTCTGTAAACACTCGGTCGTAAAAAGGCTTAGAAGCCATGCGTTGCACCGCGAAAATGACGTCATACTCAGTGAAGATGTATATAGCTATAACATATAAAATACAGAATCCACAACATATGGCACAATGCAACCTTCTATTGGTTATCAAATGCTTTTGGTGCTCGGAAAACTGTACTGAAGACATAGCCGTTCGAACCAGCGAAATCGACCAAGGAAATCGTGAGTTGGAGTGAATGGAAGTTTCTCATCATCATGATTTTCTCAGCTAATTATTGACATTTTCCGCAAATTTCCGCAAATTGTACATAGCTAGGAAGGTAGTCCAAAGGTTTATCTCCCAAAGTACCTAAATGAAATTGTGTTATATATTTGCGCATTTGTTGAATGAGGGTTAGAAGTTGTCAATTCATCACCACTTTTCACTCCGAGTACGGGCCGGCGACACATAAGCCGCCGAGCTCGCTGGGCTGGGCTGTGGGTGGAAAGGGAGGACTTCAGTGCTACCACTGCACTGTACCATTGAGTTGGGGATTAAGGGGATTACGGTAGGGGAAAAAAAGACGCGCGGTGCAACGGAAGGCTTCAAAGGACGGGCACTCCATTTGTCACATCTTCCTGCTTGATTAAAGACGTTATCATGCACTGCTTATGATGGTATTCATTGTGTTAGTAGATGTCAGGAAAACATCACTTACGGGGGTTCAAAATAGCCCCCCCCCCAAAAAAAAAAACAAAACAAAACAAAACAAAACAAAACAAAAACAACAACAACAACAACAAAGAATCGCCTCGCCGCTTCGCGGCTCGTGGACGATGCTCTGCATCGTCATTGGGTCAAAATTTAAACTGTTACTTGATTTAAAAAGACGTTATCATGCACTGCTTTTTATGGTCTCCATTGTGTTAGTAGATGCCAGGAAAACATCACTTACGGGGGTTCAAAATAGCCCCCTTGGCAACTAAAGCTAGATTCGCCCCTGAGGATGTTATGTCTGACAGACATGCATGCAAGAGCATTAATAGGCCTACATATAAGGACCCACAATTATCACTAAATAAGTAGGCTATTATAATTTGACCCATATCTATTATATATATACGAGGTGCACCATAGCAACACTAATCGGGACAGCTAGTTAATTTTGTTTCAATTTTGTATAGCCTATGTGGAAACTCATAGCTGACATGAGATAAAGATCCAGGCCCGTCGTATAAGAGGGGAGAGGTGATGTGATGGGTGCGATCGACACTGAAATAGCTATATATTTTAACCAGGGGCGGCGATTTCTTTTCATGACCGGGGCGGCCGGACGAAATGCTAGGGACAAGGGAGCATAGTGAACGAGAGGGGCGAAGGTAGGTGACGGAAGTGACTACCCCCTGGCCTCACAGGTTTTTGCAAAACTATATAGTATAGAAAGGGATTTTCTATAATATTTACTTGTACATTTTGAAGGATTTTATGCGAGGGAGCTTAGCGACCAAGCGAGTAGATTTTTGCATTGTTATAGGTCTAAATGCACTCTTGGGCCCGGCCTCCAGAGCCTAAAAGTGCTATTTAATTATTGCTATACATTTTTGTTACACTTTTCCAATCCTCCGGGGGGGGGGGGGGCGGGCGCGGGCTTGGGACGATCCCACTACGCCCGGCCGGATCGCCGCCCCTGCCTATATAAGATCTTTAAAATTACATCATTGCAATATAATATACTTCTTCTAATACAACTATACGGTACTATAAGAATTTTACACATACGAAAATACATAATTTCTATTAATTACATTATACATAATTAATTCTAAAGTACTAATTAAAACAGCACTTTATAATTAATATAAAGAAATGCTTTACAATACGCCTACAGCCTAAACCCAAACTTGTTAACCGAGGTCGAGTCTTCTTTATAACTGCTTTTTTATGTTCGTTTGACGAGAATGATCACCTTAATTGCCTAATTTGCATGTCAACAAAAAAAACCCAATACACACACACATGCACGCATGTCAACAATAAAGACTTTGTTTTGGTTTTGACTTCTTAGTCTCTTTTCAGATGTAATTAATCATTCCTGGGATATAACTTGCTTTACCGGTTTAGATGTTTTGTGCCTGATATACACCTTTTCACGGTTACAAAAGTGCGCATGCGCAGACATGGGCGCCATCTTAATTTAAGAACAAATTTAAGAACAAACAAAGATGTTAACCCCACTGACCTCTAGAGGTCAGTGGTTTACGCGTAATTAAGATAGCGCGCCCATGCAAATATGATGTGAGCGCACATGCACAGCGCAGGCATCTGAAAACATTGAAGACATCACTGCCTGCATGCGCTGTGCGCTCACATCATATTTGCATGGGCGCTATATACGCGTAAACCCCTGACCTCTTAAATGGCGCCCTTAACCGTGAAAAGGTGCATTGGCGATTTGAATTATTTTAGCTCTTGAGTAGAGACTAAACAATGACATCATTGCCTAAACGTGCATCCCTGTGTTATGATTGCAACATAGCCTGAAACAGTGCAGTGCAGTGTAGTGAGAGCAGACGAACTACATAGTATATAATTATAATGATGTGTTTTTTAAGCATGTATTTAACGGCCTGGGTAGATTGGTCGAAACAGACGGTGATTGTGCAAGGCTTGGAAAGGAGGCACATCGGATCTGTCATCCATATTTCATGTAAGTCTATTACTATTAGAAATTATTGAATGCATATTAGCTATACTACTACCCCTATAGCTTTCTGAGCTCAATTTCGATTCTCTCCATAACAAAATAAGGCATAAAACTAAAAACCACACATAGCTGCGCGCAATACTACTATCCTGGCTGTGTATTAAAACCTATTCTAACTTCTATTGAGTATTGTCTATTGATTCTCTTACATTTCAAACACCACTGTTCAAAACTCAACTGATTTCACTCAAAATCGGTACTTTACTTTAGTGACAATTGATGACACCTAAATTTACAGCAGTAAAATACAAATTTTTCAACTTAATTTACCGATGTTATTGTTAGAAAGAATAATTTGAAAATTAAAATTGTGAGTCTACTGAGTACTGTCACTGAGTTATGAGTACTGTCAAACTCGCCGATCAGCCACATCGTATTCATTGTGTGCATTTGTGTGTAATGTGTGTATTGACTATTCATGTGTGCAGTACAGCGCTAGAGGTCAATACGCATTAGCATTGACTCTCTATGCTTTGCTGGAGTGATATAAGCCATAAGCCTAGGACCATATGCACTGCACTACGACTAGAGTACGAGGATCATGCAAGCTCGCAGGCGAGATTTTACTCTACTCTCGATCTCGCTCTCTCGCCGTGAGTGAGTCTCAGGCTTGAAAATCTGACAAGCAGATATGATCACTCCAGCCACCAAATGATTTCTCTTTAAAGATACTATGTCCTTTTTGCAGCCAACATCAAATTCTGTAGAACTTTGCAGGAATTATGAATATGTCATGTATGTCCTATCTGTGAAATTTAAACGTTAGCAGTGTCCTAATATTCAAATTATGCAAGGAAACCCGTTTACTTGCTAGACTTCACTGTCAGACACTATTGAGTGACTGACTGGCTTTTTCATCTTTGGTAATAACATACATAAAATGAGCTGTAAAGGGTACATGAGCATTTGTCTACATCAATAACCCACTTCTTGTAATGGCCAAAATTAAACTGATTGAATCTTTGCGCAGCATAAAACGTACGACCATTCGGTACAATGGTCTGAAAATCAGACTATTACTTACTGGCTCTATAGCTCCTAAGTCGATTCGACAACTAATAGTCGTTATTTTCCCACTTAAAGACATTTTCAAGCCCCCATTTTTTAAGGGAAGTTCTAAATTAGTATTGTCTTTCAAATGCTGTTGGAATTTAACCTTTTCATTTTTTTGGCCTGCAAATGGGACATAGTACCTTTAAGGCCATGTAAACAAAATGTATCATTTTTCCGAAAATGATTGTAGACCTAGATCTAAGTCATTATATTCCATGATTCATAAAGATAAACTATATACAGGGGTCCAAAAACTATAACTATATAAGACACAAAAGTACAAATACATTACTTTAACTTTAGAACACAAAACTTGACCAGACGTTCATAGGTTACCCAACGCTTCATCAATGAAGCTAAATCTGAAGACTTAAGTTTCTTAACTCTTGACTAAAGTAACACTAAAGGCTAAACCTAATCCTAACCATATCTCTAACCCTAACCCTAACCCATACCCTAACCCTATAACTCTAACCCTAGGTCTTCAACGTTTATGTACATAAACCCTATTGGTGGGGTATTCTAAAGTTAAGCCACTTAGAAGTTATAATGTAGAAAGGCAAAAGTTAACTGGAGAAAAGTGCCCCCAGGCAGGAATTTTAGACCCTAAAAAGCACCTGAAAATGATAGGGGAATTAAGTTTACTTTTTTCTTTTCTTTTCTATTTGGGTTGGCAGGGTTATGAATATAAATGTCAAGACATTTTTCATACTTAACCTCCCGCCCCCTCCAGCCGATTTATTCTGAATCTGCCAAGTGCACATAAGATTCAGTACTTCCAGTCAATACTGAACTCTCTCATTCCCATAGCCATAGGTTTAAACATGGTCCACCTGGCCTGGTTCTCTTAGGCAATGGGTTAACTTACTTATCATGGGTTAAAGGGAAATCCAATCCAAATAGACAACTCCTCTAAAAGAAAGCAGAAAAATCAGAGAAGAAAACTGATGAAAGTTTCAATTAAATCTGACTAAATATAAGAAAGTTATACATTTTTGAAAGTTGTAATCACTATAGTACGTATGGGCACTTCAAATTGGCTTAAGCGGTAATGTCAATGTGATGTAATGCTGGACTACTTTCCCATCTGTTCCAACATATATACAATGACTAAAATTTAAATTTTATCAAAAATTCATTGCTCAGGAGGGTCTATTCTTTTTAGAGGACCTATAATAATATGCTACGCTATATATAATATAGTTTGAGTAGTGCCCCACGGCATGCCCCAAGGGAGAAGTAACTTACGAGAAAAACAGAAATTAATGATATTTTTGTACATGGCAAATGGGAGAGTTATCCACGTCCTACGTCACAATCCACTGACTGAACTTCCAATTTGAGATTCGCATATACTTAGTGATCTCATATTTCAAACATTCATAACTTCCTTACTATTGGTCCGATGCATTTCAAACTTTTGCCATTCTGTTTCTATTATTTTTCTGCTTTTATACAAATCAACTTATTACAAGGGTTGGATTGCCCTTTATAGACCTATTCATGATATTTTTTTTTTTACACACAGTACAGCCGAAGATCAGCAAAGATGGCAGCAAGCCTTGGGAGAAAGAAGTGCATGACTCGCAGTGGGAAGACCCTGCGATACATCCAAAGGCAAGCTAGCTGTGGCCATATGTCTGCCTTCACAGGGCAGTATGCCATTGTCAAAGAGAAGACTGGATTATTCAATGCCAGCCATTCAATGGATTTTGAGGAGATTGTTCAAGATGGTGGATTGGAGTCAAATTTAGGTGCGTATTATTTGTGGGGTTTTTTCATTTTTTTAAAGTTATTCCTGTTTATTAAATTTGTGGGTTCTCCTTTTGTCATCCTTGAAATTATTGCCTGAGCTTGCTACCTGTTATGTAAGTATCCTCAGAGTAACTTCCCACCTCTCTCCCCTCCCCCCTCTTTTTCTCTCTTTCTCTCTCTTTATCTTACACATTTTTATGAAGTTGTAAAATTCGGCATTAATGTATGCTGGTCTTACGTGGCTGAAATACTGCTTTTGTTTTTTGTAAATTTTATAATAGTGTACATGAACGGATAAACTGCCCGTGTACACAGATAGGAAATTACACGCTAACTCCCAGCACTACTCCAAAGCAAGACTACTGTACAGGACGAAGTGACGGTGAAGATTAAACTTCAGTGCTAAATTTGTTACCCGTTATACAATTAAGTCTTTGAAAATGAAAATCACCCCTATTTCTCACTTATGTGTTCTCAGATATTGGTGGTTTTAATAGAGAGCCAGTCCTGTACTCTTTGAATAAGAAAAAGAGATGGTTGTTACCAGCCATGATTGCTGAGGGCATTGCTGACAGGAATTCCACAAAGACTGCGATTACCAAGTCATCATGGTGGAGCGGGAGATACCCAGCTTCAAGGACAAGGACAATTTATCCAGATGTGTTCACAAGACTTGGAAGCCATCCTGTAAAGCTGTTCATCGGTCAAAGCTTGAAGGAAGCAGCTGCAGGAGGGCCACGAAGAACTGCTCTTACCAGGAAGATCTTCTATCCAACCCAGAGGCTGTTCGTAATCGCAGAGAGGAAAAGGCAGAGCGAAGAAGGGAGAGGGCGCGGACGGGAAAGAGGATCGCCATCCCCACGCAGGGTAACAGAGGCGCAGAACGTGTGCCAAGGTTACCGGAACTACGATATGAGGTGCTCCGTCCAACTCCCCTGCATCAGTGTATCATGCAGTCAAAGTTTAAACATTTTGATGACGACATTTATAGCCCCCCGTGGGGTAAGAGAAATTCAGCAGGTAAGACTGATTATTAATCCAAGTTGTGTTTGACATCCCTTGAGCAGATCTAAACTCATCTATAATGATTTGATATTCAGTTCATCACAATGGGAATTATTAATTATTAAATGGTGTTATTTTTCTAGGTCTGCTATCCGGTAGAAAGTCATTTGAATTTTTCAATTATTTTTTTTCTGAGAACTAAATGGAGAAAAGCTTTAAGATATTGAATTTGAAAGTAGAAAATACTATGTGACTCTGTATTGCATGTCATGATTTGTTTACAGTATTATATTACAGATAAATTAAAGATCTGTCATCACTTTCAATTACTTTGTCTTGCAATCTAAAAAATGATGAGGCCACTGGTATATGTATAGGGTTACATGAAAAACATGCCCTTCTATCAACCTATTGCGTATGGGAACCAATTGAATCCTGTGTAAAGTCTATGGGAATATAAGAATTCAGTAGTCAATGGGTAAAATGGCCTGTAATATATGTTTCATCTAATTTGTTATCTAAACTACAGGTCGCCAGAAAGATGGATCCCATAAGTGTCAACTGGATACTGACCTCTATGAAGATATCCATTTAGATTTTGATGTTGATGAGGAACTAGTTCATACTGTTCCTGGTGGTGAGGATTGGGAAAAGCATCTTGAAGACAGTGCTTCGTTTGACCTTGGTTCGTTCATCACTACCAGTCAAAGGACAAAGCCTTGCAAGAGGAATCGCCAGGAGACATTCGAGAGGGATGGAGCCGAGGACAAGGTGAAGTGTTCCAATGCATTGACATCCCTAACGAGGAAGCATTACGGCAAGGGCTGTGCAATCTATCGGCCTGACCTTGCAACCCTTGAACCTGAGAAGGCGGAGTCAAAGTCGGACTTCAGTTATGTAGACGCTATGGACAGCGGTTTTGAATCCGATGGGTCATCTACCATTCAGGATGACCACAGGGTGTCTTGGCTGGACCTAGGCAGTGTGGCCAAAGAAGTTGTCCATCCTGACAGACTTAGGATGGACTTTGGACATGATTATGTAGAGGGACTTTCTGTACCCAAGAGGTTTTCTATCAAGATGAAGGTAGTTTCTGCCAGTCAGGTTCCAGTTTGTGCATCAGCTGTGTTTGCTGTAGAAGATGCTGTACATGATTCAGAAATGGTGAATTTGCGGTGAGTTTACCTGCCAAATTCAATTAATTTTGATTCATGTCTGATAAGTATATCAATAAAGTGTATAACATCACTGTTTTCCTTATGATGAATCAATAGCTTCATATTGGTTGTTCAGAGTACTTGTGAATCGCTAGATTTCAGAGTTTTCATTTGAAATCAAATAAGAAAATGAGATCAAAAAAATAAGTTCAGAATTATTTCCTGAACTTGTTGAAGATCTGTCTCAGTTATTAACACATCCTATTACCTAGTACAAGATATCTATGAATGGCAAACTCCTGGTAAACTATTGTACATTATCTTTCCTCCATTACAAATCTTCATTTTTATTGTAAGGAGAAGAGAACTATAACAACAAGATTGGACTTTAATATGATTTAATTTTTGCAGGTTGAGGTGTTGCAGTGGTGACTTCCCAGTAAAGATCTACATCCAGTCATCAAAGAAGGCATCTCTACTCCTCCTCTAGGCATTCTGAGGCTCATAGAAAAGCTGAAAGAGATTCTTTCTCATCATGCCAGGTTAGTGTGGTTTTACATTGATGGTATTGAGAGAGAAAGAGAGACAGATCAGGCAAGCTGTAAAGACAGGAGGGCTGAAGGGATGGTAGTAGCCATAGCGTAGTTAGAGAGATAGTTGTGACACGTGCACATGTACCAGGTCAAAGGTCAATTCATGGAGCTCCAAATAGTTCCCTTCCAGAGATTGTATTTGGGAGGGAACTATTTGAAGTTCCATGAATTGACCTTTGATTGTGTGTGCATGTCACAACTATCTCTTTAAATACACTATGGTAGTAGCCAGTGGGGTGGGGGTGGTGGGGGGGGGGGAGACTTGACTACAGAATATTACTTTACTAATTATAAAAGGGGAGGATAAGCAAATTAGAAGAAAGTAAGGTAGGCTTTTAAGAGGAGAGAGAGAGAGAGAAAGAGAGAGAGAGATGGATGAAGAAACATAGGAGAGATTTCTTCGATGTATTACGGTGCTATTTCTTCCTCTGAAACCTACATCGTGGTACTGCAAAATATTCAGTAAAGAATTAAATGAGAAACAAGACAATGTCCAGTTGAAAATATATAAATGATTCAATGAAACATCTGAAACTTCAAATTTTTGTCCATATGGCGTCATGCAGAAATGCTTTTTATTAGAAATTCATCAAATATAGCCCCACAGTGTGCTAAGCACAATGCACTATATATATGTAAAATTATCTTTTCTCTCTTTCCCTTTTTAAGGAGTATCTTTCCTTTTCTCTTTGTTTTCATATTTTTTTTTAATCACAAATAAAAGGGTTGTAAAGATAATGTAATGGTTCATGTTTTTTGAAAAGATCAGTAACAAAAGATTGACATGTATTTTAATTTTTCATTTTGTAATGTATAGTTCCCAGGAGACATTGGAATCTAATGTTTGTAAATCAAAGAGACCGGAAGTCACACTGGAGACTGTGCAAAGCATGATGGGATGGACTTTCAAATATGACACTCCTGAACATGTCAAAGCTCAGTTAGATGATGCAGAGGCTGAATATGAACAGGTATAAACCATATATATAACCAAGGTTCTAATGGTCAAATTGATTCTAACCGTTTCTGGTAAATTAGTGAAACTTTGATACAGTGAACAATAGTACATCATGTTCTTGTTGGATTGTCTTTTTACATTGCAGTTAAATGTTAATGTTAAATGAGATGTGTCATTGAGAATTGACCTCATTTGTGAATTGTGTTTCACAGCTGAAATTCACATTTTTTCTAGTACACTACACGCACAAATAAATCTTTTATAATAACAAAACATAACAAAACACCTAGAGGTGTCATGGTCTAGTGGATACGCGGTTTGAGTCCTGCCACGGCACTAATGTTTTTGGCAAGGCATTAATCTACATTTGCCAGTCTATACCCAGGTGATGTAAATGGGTACTCGGTAGGAAGAAATTCCTTGAATGCCAGAGCACCTTATCAGGGTAGGTCGACTAATGTTGGCTTACTAATAGTACAGCGCTTTAAAGGTACTATGTCCCATTTGCAGGCCAAAAAAATGAAAGGTTAAATTCCAACGGCATTTGAAAGACAATACTAATTTAGAACTTCCCTAAAAAGAGGGCTTGAAAATGTCTTTAAGTGGAAAAATAACGACTATTAGTTGTCGAATCGACTTAGGAGCTATAGAGCCAGTAAGTAATAGTCTGATTTTTCAGACCATTGTACCGAATGGTCGTCGTTTATCTGCGCAAAGATTCAATCAGTTTAATTTTGGCCATTACAAGTGGGTTATTGATGTAGACAAATGCTCATGTACCCTTTACAGCTCATTTTATGTATGTTATTACCAAAGATGAAAAAGCCAGTCAGTCACTCAATAGTGTCTGACAGTGAAGTCTAGCAAGTAAACGGGTTTCCTTGCATAATTTGAATATTAGGACACTGCTAACGTTTAAATTTCACAGATAGGACATACATGACATATTCATAATTCCTGCAAAGTTCTACAGAATTTGATGTTGGCTGCAAAAGGGACATAGTATCTTTAATACAAACATTAGTATTATGTGCTATATCAATGTTGATATTATTATTATTATTATTATGTTTTTACTTTGATCTGCAAGCATAGACATTTTTTAGAAGCAGCTGTGTGTAGGCTAGTGCAACGTAGAAAATATATAAAGGCAAAGAAAATATTTATGTTCCTATTACTGAAATTATGTTTAAATCGTTGTATCACTTTTCAATGCCCTCTTTATAGCATCTGAATGGGACCCTAAGAATTTCTCTGAATCAGAGATCAGCCTCGAGGGCGAGACAGTTGTGGAATCTGCTTCGAGTCTAGCTCCTTCTGGTGATGAGGTGAAGAGAAGGGGACTGCCCTGCATGGATGTGGCCATTTGTTCTGCAATGCCTGCTGGGTACATCATGTGACCAACAGGGTGCTGATGGGCGAGACCAACATCCATTGTCCAGTAAGTAGTCCTTTTATGCATGCCTTGGCTATTGAAGAGGAATCACAACATTTACAGCAAGTTTCTTGGAGTATGCATTGACAAATCATCGAAAAGGTTATTTAAAAACTTGAGAAATGTGGTGAAAGTAATTATATGATGAAAATGTGTTTTTGGAAAAGAAGGAAAATGTATT